>ML833335.1:28499-63652 GCA_009831015.1 Picea engelmannii
TTTGATGTCCTGATCTGAATTCATTTCTTTTGACAGAGATAACTGCTTCTCCCAGCGTGTCGCCATTGTTGGCAGCCAATTCATTTTTTTAATTGCTCTTAAAAAAGCTGCCTACACCCCTTGTCTCATTAACGACAAATCATGGTCGCATTGTGCTACTAGACATTTGTTTCATTTTTTCGACAATTGAAATTTGTTTTCGATTCAGTTTTCACAATTGAAAGTGTGAAAACACCTCTTTCATTGTTTGGACTGTCGTGTCTTTTATTGATTTTTCCGAAAGACACTTGACCATTGGTTTATCACATGACTACAAAATATTTTTTCAAACTTATGTCCTTTGGCCTACTCTTACCTTGATTGCGCATTTGGATCTATTTGATTACTAAGCCATTGAGCATGAAGATTTACTGGTTACATTTGATTCTAGAAAGGTCATGATTGATTTTGGTCTTATATGCTTTGATCCTTATTGCTATGAGCTCTTGACTCATTGAGTATATGAGATTTTTTGTTGCAATGTTCTAAAAACTTTGAAATATAAACATTTGAATGTGCAACAAATGCATTGGCAATATCATAAGGTTGATTTGAGAATAAATGACAATGGTTTGCGTTTCACAAAGGCGCGTTGATTAATCTTTTGGATTTCAATTTTATAAATCGATGCTTGGTGCATTGTTTTGTGAGTTTGATATTTGATTGAACGATCATAGTTTCAAACTATACATCGACACGATTGAATTAACATTGGTTTAAAATGTTTGATTGATACGATGGATCGTTGGTTAATGTTAGATGTCATGTTGGATTGAACTGTACACTTGGCGCATGAATATAACATATGGTGTTGGTTCTATTTCGTATGGATGGCACGTTGATATGGTTGTACACCTATTTGGTTGACCGATACATATGGTTTAAACGATTATGATTTTGGATGGAACAACACTGTACTCAGTCATTAATACACTGCATGGCGGTGGTAATCCCACCACCTTCGCACGCATGCAATTAATCCTTGCCTCTTTGAGCGCTGAAGCTGTTAAGCCCTATCGTTTTTCGACCCTGTGCATTGTTTTGTTTGGTTCAAACCCTACCATGCACATAAGCCATGGCTCCTGTCGTGAGGGCCGAGCCCAACGGGTGCCAAGCACTGCTGGTGTTTGATGGTGCGTATATCGACTTGGAAAATCTCGGGTGGCTCACTTTCATAAGGAAATTCGATGGTTATAACCACACTGTGGCTCGACAATTTGCGTTATCATTTGATGGCTGCCGAGCCAAAGTTGGAGATGTCCAGCTTGAAATCACTGAACAGTTTCTCAGCTCGGCGACCAGCCTGCCTGTTACGGGACATAAGTGGTCCAAAAGTTGCAAGGTAGATGATGTCCCGTGGACATTGTTATTTCAGTCTCGAACAGTGAACTCCTGCGACAAAGGCTTGCCTGCAAAAATGTTGAAACCACGCTGGTATGATATCTTGATGATAATCAAGCAATTCGTTACTTGTGAGGGCAGGTACGGGTTCATTTTCTTGTTTCACCTTCATTTATTGATGGTTTTTATGGGTTTCAAACTCAGTATGCCCCACTACCTACATAGAAGTTTGTTCAAGATGGCTAAAAGGTACAAGCGTAGCCAAGCTGACACCATCCTATTCCATTTGGGGTTGATTAAAATGATATTGGTGTACGAGTTGGGGTTACGTCGTGATTCTTGGCATGATTTTCTCAGTCGTAATGGCTTTGAAGAATCGAACCCTCCACAGGTTGATAAACCCATGGTGGCCGAAACCCAGCCTATCCCCCCTGTGCCTTATAGTGTTTTGCTACCCAAACCTCTACCCGACCCACCTACGAATTTACCTATGGCTGTGACTAAACAGGTTGAAATTTCTAAGCCTACAGTCAATCGGCCTAAAGCTAAATCTAAAACTAATGCTAAAGGCAAGAAAAATGCAAGGTTCATATCTTGCATGGTGAGAAATAAGCATAAACCCCCTACCAAATCAGAGCCTATCGTGGTCAGCGAAGACTCTGATTCAGAGATTGAACGTTTTCTCGCCGAAGAGTATCCTTACTTGGAAGGCTTGTGTGACAAACCTCCTTATGATTGTGTCAAGAATTTACCTCCTTGTCCGCGGGATAACCCTAACTTCCCTGGTATTGAACTACCTCGTGAAACCCTCGGGGAATCATCGAAACCCCCTTCTGTTCAAACTGCTGTTCCACCTTGCGACCAGTGTGGGTTGTGGTTGGAGAGATACTACTTGGATGTCCCAAGATTGCAATCCAAAATCCACGATTTGGAAAACCAAGTGGCAAAGCTCACTGGTCAGAATGCAAAGGTGCAACCCAACGACAAGAAGCAACGAACTACTGGTTCAATCCTGTTAAAAAATGTCGAGTCTGCCACGGCAATCATCAATTCCAAATTGACATAGTCTCAGCAACTGCGCTGGTATAACTTTCACTCATTTATATTACACTTTCATAAACTCCGTGTACATATTTCGCCTGCTCTGTTACATAAGCATGCTTTGCTGTATATAATTTTTGTTTTGATGAATCAATTTTAGTTATAGTTTAAGATTCGATTGGATTTGGTTTTGATTCGATGGATCGTCAAATAGATATGATTGTTCAAATTTAACTTCAGTTGGATGCTCTATTGATAAGTGAAGTTGTTAAAAATAGACTGTTGTTGGTATTTCTATTTTCCGATACAATCAATGCTACGATTTGAAATGGTTATGTTCTATATGAATATGATTGATAAATGGGTTAACTATATTCAACGTCTTTCGACCAAATCTAATACTTTTCTGTTGATACATAACCAATTGCAACTTATTCGATTCTCATTATTGTTTGAATTGGATTCTGTTCAGGGTTTCGATATTGTTTCTATAATTAACTCAGTAAAGATTTGTGTTGATTATTGCCCAGTTCATGAATTCTGTCGATTTTATCGCGCCTCTGTCTGTTGACTGTGTGGTTATCAAACATGAAGATTTTTGAGTTGATATTCATGGAGTATGATTTCATCCGATTGCAATGGAAGAAATTTATATATCGTCCTTTTAACTAAATGATATCAATCTGTTGTTATGACTATAACTAGTCAATGATAGTTACGACCATACATGTGAACTGTTTGAAACTCAGCGAGTGAAGTCTATGGCTGGATTCTATGGATACAGTTATGCATAAAATCGTGACGGATTTTCTATATTGGAAATGGATTAAACGATATGAATCTTATGCAAATCAATAATGATTGTTTTGTATCTCATACGATTTGGTTTACCATTGATTGCATTTATGAAACAGTCTTGTTAAGATTGGATTAGATTTTATGTCAATTGGAAAAACAGAGCATTCTTACCCTATCCCGATTGCATTCTTTTTGATTTGGTTTAATTTAAGGAATAATTGAATCCTTTTTGCTAAGTCTGTAAAGTCAATTTTGTATTGTTTTCCTAATAAAACATCCTTCTAATCTGATCTTTGTGTTCTATTGCAGGCAAATTCGAATTGGCAATAGATATCATGAGAAGTTAGGGGATGATCTACAGATTTTACTTGCATTTTATTTCCTCAGTTTAGTAGATTTTGGGATTTTTCCCAGATTTTGTAAAACAATTTGCTATTATTCACAAGGATGTTTTACCTTGTGAGAAACCTATATAAACCTATGGTTTTGTAATGATCATCATCCTCAGTTGTGGGAGAACAAGGATATGTAATTTGGATTCAAACTGGAGCAGAATTGTTGTTTTGTCATAGATTTTGCTTTTCAATATATCAACATTGTGTTTCAAGTTTTGTATATCATTTTGTTTATGGTTTAGTATTACTTTGCTATCTAAATCAAATACAAGTGATATAATTTCTTACTGTTATACATATCTTGTTGCTTCCAAAGAGATAAAGGACATAACAGTTGTTGATTCATTTTATGAGTGATAGCTTTGTCTTCTTCATAGATTGAGTTGTTATATAAGTTTTCTGCATAATAGGTTTCCCTTATTGCAGAGATTTATCATCAGAAGATTGTTATGATTTTCTTTTATGTCTTGTGTGTCCTGTAAAACACTTCAAGAAGCAGCATAGCTGATCGTTTTCGAGAATCCTAAGGATTAAATGGTGTGAATTTCTTCCTCCAAACAGCTTAAGAAGTCATCCTACACAGGGCAGACTTGGAGCGTTTCCAGGTCAATTAGTCTTTTATTTACTGTTTATGTTAAGTAGTTTAATATAAATGATAGTTTAGTTAGATTTATATTACATTGTTTAATTTCAGTAGTATATATTAGATTGTTTAATTTCAGTAGTTTGTATTTCTTTTTCATAAAATACAAAAGTCAGTAGTTTGTATTGTTTCTATGAGTTGCTTAATGTACATATGTGAATGGTTGAATGGAGATAATAAAATTGCAATGATTTTGGTCTTATGATGTGTTGATCACGTGTCAACTGAATGTGTGTGTTGTTGTTACATATTGTTAGTTGTTAAGTAGTTTGCAATGAATTTTTTGAATGCCAACCCGGATGGATTCCTGTGTAATTAATCCTGCATCCCGACACAAGACCCTATGGTCTCTATGATTCTCATGGCATATTAGGTGAGACCTTCTTCAGTCTTTAGATGAGGATTGATATGCCAACGCCTTGGGGTTTTTGTTGGTCAACTCTGGACGAACCCTGGGTCTTCAACCTCCCAACATTAAAGAGTATGCATGCAAGTGTAGAATGAACCAACAAATGGTTCCTTTTATGGAACCTAAAGGTTTTGTATTGAATGATGAATGAAAATAATAAGGTGGTATCCATTTTAGGAAGAAATCCAAAATTGGTCAACTATGAAGGAAGATGAGTTTGCTCAGCGGGAAACTCAAGGTATGAATACCAATGCGAAACGATGGAAGGACATGTATCTCTACATTGATATGCATGAATTTTTCTTTGCAAAATTTTCCTATCTATTGTATGAATGGGTGAAGAGGCATACTAATACTAATACCTCTTTGAGGATGCAAGAACCATTGGTCTGGGATCAATTCACGATTGATAGGCTGAAGGTAGTGGATAATAAGTGAAATCGATCAATTGATTTCTAGTTTTCTTGGGTGAAGGATATAATTGAGTTTGCTGTCAAGTACACTGATTCTTTTAGCGAGGATGAGAGAAAGTTCACAAAAGGTATTAGGAAAATGATGCTAGAATAAATCCCACTTTGGATAAAGATGTTGTTTGTGGAGAAAGGATTGATGCACATGGATCCCAATAGGATGGGTGATAAGACTCCCCTAGCATTGGGGGGGGTGAAAAGACAGGGGGAAAGTGAGAAAGGAGATGGATCCATTGAGAAGGATCCAAAAGTTGTTAAAATAAGGTGAGGAGTAGGATGGACCCAGAAGAGTAGAGAAGAGAGAGATCCGAAAGATACAGAAGAAGAGTTGAGTCAAGGAGGAGAGTGGAACAAAGAAACAAAAGGAATATAGAAAAGGGTGCATGACGAGGGGTCAAGCCTAGGATGAATAGGAAGGAGACCACACCAGGAGGAAGTGAGGGAGAGTGTGTTGTGCCATAGAGGAGTACAAACGAGGATAGGCCCATGAAGAGGCACGATGTTGAGAGTAGGGTATCTAGTGGAGATACCATTAGTAGTGGTAGTAGGGGCCCAAAATACAAAGTCTGAACCCCTTGGCTGTTGCAGAGTGCCACGAATTTGAAGGAAGATGAAGGACCCCCTAGTGGAGGGGGAGAAGAGTTAGCAATAGTGGATGGTATTTTGTGGCTTCATGTAGGAAAATCTATAGGTTCCTTCACAAGAAATTCTAGAAGAAGATGGAGTTACCCCCCTTTGAACCACCTCCCTTGCATATTTGTAGCCAAGAAGGATGAACGAAAAACAACGAGGCGATTGGAGCAGAAGAAAGAGTAGGAGAAGAAAGAAGAGAACCAATGAGTGAAGAAGAATATGAAGTCAATGCTACTTTTCCAGGAAGAGTATCAATACCAAGATCACCGACACCCAATAGTCGGTTTAGAGGACAAAGTTTGAGATTGAGGATGGCGAATCAGGATAGTACTAAGAGGTTACCTGTGTTCCATGGAATGAGTAGAGATGATGAAGAGAAACATTGGTTAAAATGTGAAGTGATATGGTATGTGAAGAGGATCACATATGAGGCATCAAATATTGCACAAGTGGAAACCACATTCAGGGACAAAGCTCTGACGTGGTATATAAAGTACAAGGCCATTGCACGAGTGAGACAGATGAGGTCCCTAATAGAGATTAAGAGAGATAAGTTTAAGTAATTCCAAAAGCCTAAGTGAGAATATCAATGCATTATAGAGATCAAGGATATTAAGCATAAACTGGGAGAAACTGCATGGGATTATGACCAATGGTTCAATATTTTGTTGGATAGGTTGACGTTTCAAAACTAGGACATGCAACATAGAGAATGGTTCATTGTAGTGTTTCTTCCCCATATCCGAGTCTCACTTACCCAACAGAAGGTGACTACTTAGGCAGGAGAGGTGGAGAATGCGATGCGCTTTGAGGCTACACCAGGAGGAGGAGAGACTTCGACAGGCTTAGCACTAGCACAGTCTTAGCCGACCAAAGTGACGATGCAATTGCAAGATATGGAAAAGGAAAAAGTCTTGCTTGAGCATGTATGGTTCATAATGTGTAGGTTAGAGGGGCACCATCTGGATGAATTTCCTACACTTGGAAACTATATGGAAACGGGTGCACCGAGTCCATTTCTGTTTGGGCAACAGACGATGTAACATCCCTAGCTCTGATACTCGCCACGTCACATAAAAAATTTGAACTCTTATACCACTTTGTAACGTATTTAGCCTCCTAGATGAGTCCTGTTACGACATTGTAAAGTCTCCTCTATTGCAACTCGCTAAATAAAGGTATGATATAAATTATTTCTTCCGCATAAGCAACTAATTAAAACCAAAAATGTGCACAACTGGCCTTGTGCTACGCACAACTATATTTTCCTAGTGCGTGCAAACCAATCTCGCATAATGCACAACAACTATGTGTTATCAATTTTGCGCACTCAATCGTTATTGTGTCGACTACATCTATTTTCCCTCAGCACACATGACATTTCTAGCTTCACACTAGAACATATATGATTACTACTGGAGTTACTTAACATATAACGAGTATAACAACAAAATTAACTCATAATACAACTACACATGAAACTATTCCTATGTCGTGCACAAGGTCCGTTCCATTTGCACACCCAGATTGATTTCCCCGTGCATGCAATTATTCAGGCCTTGTCTCAAAATTCCATGACTGTTACCACATAATTGTCTAATAGGAAAAACTTAATAACTACCATGCTCTACATTTGCAAAAAATTATGCAGAACCAAAAATACATGCACATCCCAACATAATTATGTACCAATTCCATAAACAAAAATAGTATAAGTATCCACATTTTAAACAACATATAAGAACATATAAACTATCATGGCCCATGCCCTGCATATGCAACAAACATGCAGTTCTACAACATATATAATCCACACACAAATATATATACAACTGTAACACATAATATATTTAACATGTATATGCACATTACTTAGATAATAATACACATAATAAGACACTTATCTTTTGTTGTAATCCACCAATTGAGTGTAGACCTCAGACGTTCCTCCCATCCATAGAATATACCACTCAGAAACTCTCAACAGTAGGCCACCCCTGAGATGGGGTTTTAAATCCACTAAGGTGAAGGATTCCTAAGCCAAGCTAAGGTCTATCAACAGTCAAAACACTCAGACAAAGGTGCCAACCCCCAACAAACATACTATAATACCTCATTCCACACATGCCTGTCCCACCCTAGGAAGTGTGCCCCTTCTCTACTCAACAATCCTTCACCTGCCCCACTTCTCTTCCAGGGAATCAACAATAGGACAAAAATGAAGTCTCATATCCCTATACTGCAAGTTGGCACTTTGGGAAAGAACTTCCTAGAAGCTCTCTCACATGGAGAGAATGATTACGGGCTTGAAAACCCACCTCTTTAATAGAACACAGACCTGACAACCCGCTTCTTCAATAGAAAAAAATCCTTTCCAAGTATAGGGTTATGTGATGGCATCAAGTTACAACAAGATACATATGCTTAGTAGAGTAAAGTTGGTGTGCATGATCAAGGAATGAGCGAATCCCCCCTGAAATACACTAAGGCCCAACAATAAATTGAATGACTAAAACTAGACACTTATCATATTAAGAGTTAGCTTCTCTCTACTTGGGGACTCTTTCCCATCCCTTAGGAACTTAGGATAAATATATATCCCATAAATTATATTTTTGAAAATATTATTAAAATATTCCCTCTTCCTAACTCTTAGCCCTTTTTTCCTTTGCTAGTGGAGTTTAAGCCCCCCGTCTCTTTTTGTCTAATTGGTTTGCATGCAGTGATATGTTTTCATTAATTATCTAAGTTTCATTTCATTTTTAAAAATATAGGATCGTTGGCCTTTTAGCCTCACAACACACTTATTCAGGTGCACACAAAACTATGAAATGGGCGTGCACCCTCCCTTGTTGCATGCGCAAAACTCAAAACTTTGTCACACTAAACCACACATGCACTCTGGCCTTAAAATATTTATATACAAAGGTTATATACCCCCAAAATATCCCGGCTACAAAGCCCAGTCTGATGCACACTTCAATATCATCCTCACACACTTCCTCAGGTGCATGCAAACTATGAAATGGGAGCGCACTTGCACACAATTGGATTTCAGGCTAGGGTATTACATTCCCCTCCCTCTTATTTATGCACTGACCTCAATGCATTATGTACAATAAAAAATTCACAAGTGGTAAAAAAGACATGGGTACTCAGCGCGCATAGCATCCTCGTGCTCCCAAGTTGCATCCTTAGGACCGCAACAAGTCCACTGGACCATTACCAGTCCTATTGATCGATTCCGGAGCAATTTTACTTTCCTGTCCAATATGCACACCGAATGAACTCATAATTCACCTTCTTTCTCCAAATGAATCACATTCCAATCAATTACATGAGTAGCATCAGGCACATAATTGTTAAGAAAAGATACATGAAAAACATTATAATTGCATATGGATGCAGGCAGTGCAATCATGTATGTGGCAGAACCAATCCTCTTTAGGATTTCAAACGACCTACAATAACATGCTGCCAACTTTGAACAATTTCCCAACTTAAGTGAACTCTTCTTAGCTTTCACTTTCAAAAACACATGGTCACCCACTTTAAATTCTCTGTGAGTTTTTCATTTATCTTCATAACTTTTCTTCCTGTCTTGGGCAACCTTTAAGTTCTATTTTATTTTCACCATTTTCTCTTCCATTTCCCTTAACAAATCTAGCCCAATCACTGCTTTGTCTGCTGGGTTGTCCTAACTCACAGGTGTGTTGCACTTTCTGCCATAAAGTGCCTCAAATGTGCTCATCTTTAGAGATGCTTGATACCCATTGTTATAATAAAAATCAACCAAATGCAAATAATCTTCCCATTTTGATGGTTTATTCATCACATACATCCTTAGCATATCCTTGATCACTTGGTTGACTCTCTCTGTTTTCCCATTTGAATCTAGATGATAGGCTGTGCTAAAGTTCATATTTGTCCCAAATCCTTTAAATAACCCCTTCCAAAAGTTTGATGTAAATTTGTGATCCCTGTCAGATACAATTTTCTTGGGTATACCACAAAGCCTGACAATTTACCTCATATAAATATCAACAATCTTTGCTACCTTGTGAGTGAGCTTTACCGGAATAAAGTGGGCAACTTTAGTAAGATTATCCACCACCACCATGATAGAATCATGCTGCTTGGTTGTTCTGGGTATCTTAGTGATGAAATCCATAGTTACAACTTCACATTTCCACTCAGGGATGGGAAATGGCTGTAGAAAACCATCTGGGTGTCTGTGCTCAACCTTTAATTTTTGATATTTCAAACACTTGGCAATAAAATTAGACACTTCTTTCTTCATACTTGGCCAATAGTATTGTTTCTTGACAACTGCAATTGTCTTTTAGTAGCCTGGGTGCCCGACATAAGGCACATTGTGAATTTATTTTAATAACATATTTTTCAACTCCTGAGAATCTGGTACATAAACTTTACCCCTGTACATGAGGATTTCATCCTCTTTTAACTCAAAATATTCAATTTTCTACTACAAAATACCTTGCTGTAGCTTTGTCTTTATTTCCACATAGTGCCGATCTAATCTTGCAGCCTCTAACATTCTATCTTTCAAATTTAATTTGTACATGCTAATGACTATAGCAAGCATCTCATGGATTCTCTTGCTGAGTGCATCAACCACCTTATTCTCTTTATCCTTGATATGATTTATATCAAAGTCATACTTTACTGAATAATTCTAAGCACCTGCTTTGCCTAACATTTAGATTTGGCTATCCAAACAAATATTTCAGACCATTGTGGTCTATTCTCAACTCAAATATTCTTGCCAGGAAGTAGTGCCTCCACATCTTCAAGGCATGCACTATGGTTTCCAATTCCAAATCATGAGTAGCATAATGCCTTTCATGCTCTTTTAATTTCCTTGATTCATAGCACACCACATGCCCATTCTGACTAGGGACTCGACCGATCCATTCCTTGCATGCATCAATACACACAACGCAGTATTCATTAGGATAAAAAATTCTCAAAATTGATGCACTTGTCAACAAAATCTTCAAGTGTTGGAAACTCCTTTTACAATAAGAAGTCCACTCAAATCTCACACCTTTATTTTTCAAGGATGTGATTGGGTGTGCAATATTTGAGAAGCCTTCAATAAACATTATGTAGTCCCTTGTAAGTCCCATGATAAATCTCACCTCTACGACATTCTTTGGTGTTGCCCATCCTTCAATGGATTTTATCTTCTCCGGGTCCACTGCTATCCCTTCCTTTGAAATGATATGACCCAAGTAATGAATCTGCCTTTGATAGAATGAACACTTGCTCAACTTTGCATACAATTGATGTTCTCTCAATACTTGCAACACCATCCTCAAGTGTTTCTCATGTTCTTATTCAAACTTTTAGTAAATAAGTATGTCATCCAAAAATACAATGACAAACTTATCTAAGCATTTTCAGAAAATACCATTCATTAAACACATGAAGACAACTGGTGCATTTTACAACCCAAATGGCACTATTGTAAACTCATAATGGCCATACCTCATCTTGAAGGATTTTTTGTTGATGTCTTCCTCTTTAATTCTTACCTCATGATAGCCTAATCTAAGGTCAATCTTAGAGAATATTTTTGCATCTTTCAGTTAATCAAAGAGACCATCTATCCTTGAGAAAGGATATTTTTTCTTCACCGTTACCTTATTCAGCTGCCTGAAGTCAATGCAAATTATCAACGTTCCATCCTTTTTATTCAAAAATAATACTGGGGCACCCCAATGTGACACACTTGGGTGTATACACCCCTTCTTCAGAAACTCTTAAAGTTGCATTTGCAATTATTTCAGTTTCGGTGTACTCATCCTATAAAGATTCTTGGATATTGGGGCTACTCTAGGCATTAGATTTATATAGAAATCAATATCTCTCTTGGGTGGCAACCCTGATATTTATCTAAATACATCTTTAAACTCCCTTAGAACTGCGTAGTCTTCAATATTTGGCACTTTATCCTTAGGTTCCTCCTTGATATGTGCCACAAATACTTGACATCCTTTCCTCAAGATTTTCTTCAGCTACAAGGATGCAACTTCTCTAATAGTTACAACCCTTGGAATACCCTATACTGTTTTCAAGTTCTCTTCTTCATCCAAGCAAGTAAAATCCTTATTATTACAGTCTAGGACAACATGATGCATGTCCAACCAATCCATACAAATTAGGAAATCATATGAGCCCAAATGTATAATATTCAAATCTTCTTTTGTGCTCATTCCATTCATGTCCATTGAACATGCCTTAACCATCTCATTAATTTTTCTTTTTGCTTGTGTAGCTAGCTATACCAACCAAGGTTTCCCAAGCTTACGTTTTGGCAATTGAAATCTTTCCACCACCTTAGGGTCTAGATAACTATAACTAGCTCTCGAATCAATTAAAATAGCAATGGGTTGGTTGTTGATATTGCCTTCCACTTCAATCATATGTGACTGAAACTCAACTTGCTTGTTATCCAGGGCTACGTAGATCCTAGGTACATTTCCACCCATGTCCTCCACTGTATCAGCTTGCTGTACATTGTGAACAATCCTTACTTTTTCACCTCTGTGAGGAAAGTCTATGTACATATGATCTCCCTCACAACCCAAACACTTCATTGGATGCTTCCTTGGTCTTTTCCCCATTGCCTCTGTCATTATGTGCTCCTTGGGAGTTGGTTGTCCCTGAAAATTATTTATGAAGAATAATGGTTTGGTCCCTTTCTTCCTTTTCTCCATCTTTCCTTTCTTATTGTCTTCCCAAGCCTTTTGGTAAGTGGGTCTTCCACTATGTTGATCATAGAGACACTTGGATCTCCTTATAGTTTCCTCCAATGTCTTGGGATCATCATACTGTATCTTATCACTGATAAATGATGGCATCCCACTCAAGTACCTATGAATCTTAACATGTTCATCCTTGATGAAAGCAACATACTTCAATATCTTTAAAAATCTCCTCTCATACTCATCTATGGTCATACTTCCAAGCTTGAGTTCAAAGAAATCCTTCATTTTCCTATCATAATAATGTTTAGTTAAGTATTTATTTTGAAAATACCTCTTGAACATCCTCCAAGTGACCTTTCTCTCATCAATGTGTTGCACTTGCACAAATTTGGTCCCACCACATTAATGTTTTTCCCTTGAGCTTGTAGATGACAATTCTCCCTTATGCATGTGAAGAGTAATTATGTAATTGAAATCACTTCCTCATGCCCAATAGCCAGGTCTCTACATCCTCATCCTTCTTGTGCTCATCATCAAAAGTCGGAGGCTTAATATTATTCATTTCTACTTGTATCTCATCCACCTCATACCTCCTCTTATGCTTCCTGACAGGAGATGGGATTGAACTACTACACACTCTTCCCATTGAATGCCTCAGAGAGTGATGGTGATGCATGTCAACACTTCTTGTTTTTATTCTCTCATCATGAGACTCGTGTCTGCTTGGATTTTTCTCAATTATGTCCAAGATCTATAGAAACTTTATGTTGAAGCCATCTTATTCCTCCTTGGATTTTATAATCCTATCATTATCGACTTTACAACTTTGGACGTCCTTTTGCAAATTTTTTATGGTCTTCACCAAATTCATGATTTCTTCCTTGCTTTCTCCATGTCCATTTGAATCTATACCATCATCATCTATAATTTCATACATCCTTATGAACTCATCTTCATGCCTATAGGTTCTTTGTGCATCTTCCATGCATCTGATCTATGTGCTGATCCTGTACTGATCAAATTGCTTTTAAATCTGCAAAATGTGCAGGTAACAATATTTGTTAGACTAAATAATTTATGAAAACCATAAATACTATGCACATTCTATTCCATAAGTGTATCAAAATCCTTTCTTTTGATTCCTGGTAAATATAACAACCTAATTCAAAACTCTGGGTGAATATTTGGACTCCTATGTCCAGAACTTTTCCTCCTCTTTTCTCTCCTTTTATTTCTTTGAAATCTCACGTGTATACTAATTCTATGTTATACACCCATATTCATCACGTGATCATGATCTACACACGAAATACCAAGCACGCATACAACACACCAATATTCAATGTGCACAAATTTTATATTGGGCACTAGTATTTAGCATGCTCGACTTTTGGGTTCCGTGCATCATTATCTAGTGCACAATTTTTTTTGTGTCGCGCACCAATATTCCACAAAAATTACAACTTTGCTCTGCATCACACAAACATTTATTGTGAACCCTCTCGCACCCAATAATCAATGCACATCTCCAATGTTTCTCCACGCAACACCAATACTCCACTCACACGCACTGCGCACCAACACTACGAAAACGCGAATAATTATGCTCCGTGTGATGCTCATATTCAACGCGTGCTCACTATGCATCACTAGTATTCAATGCACATGCCCTGTACTATTATTATGCACACAACCATCAATTCTTCATGGCATCCATATTAATCACACCCATATTGCACTCCCATATTACGCATGCTCCACTAGTTCTATACCCGTAGTTCCAATATTCAGTGCGCACATTCCACGCACCAATATATTTTGCGCACCATAAGTCCTGCACCGTGTAGTGTCAAAATTTAGTACGCACACACTACGCGTGAATACTTAGCACACATGAGTCCTTTCTTCACTCAATTGATTTTTCCATATTTTCATCTTGCGACCCCACGACGATCATAAAAATGCCCGCCTCACTAACTTCATGTTGATCTCAGGCCCATACAAGTCCAGTGTTGAACCAAAATCTTTGATACCACTTTGTAATGTCCCCAACTATGATACTCACCACGTCACATCAAAATTTTGAACTATGATACCACTTTGTAACATATCCATCCTCCTAACTGAGCCTTGTTACCACATTGTAAAGTCTCCACTACCGCAACTCACTAAATAAATCTCTGATATCAATTCTTTCTTCCACAGAAGACACTAATTGAAACCAACAACTCACACAACTGGCCTTGTGCTACGTGAAACTACATTTTCCTAGTGCATACAAATCGGTCTCATACTGTGAACAACAACTATGTCTTAGCAATTATGGTGCGCAATCGTCATTGTGTCGACTGCTTCGATTGTCCCTCAACACACACATTTCTATCTTTGTGCTAGAACCCGTACAATTACTAGTGAAGTTACTTAACATATAGCGAGTATAACAACATCATGAAATAATAATATAACTACACACACAACCATTCCTATTCCGCACGCGGGGTTTGTCCCATTTGCGAGCGCATTATGATTTCCCTGCGCGCACGATGATTCAGAACTTGCCTCATAATTCCATGACTTTTACCACTTAATTATCTAACAAGAAACACTTAATAACTACCATGCTCTACATCTGCAACAATTATGCAGAACAAACAATACATGCACAACCCAACATAATTATGTACCAATTCCATAAACATAAATAGCATAAGAATCCACATGTTAAACAATAAATAAGCACATATAAACTGTCATGGCCCATGCCCTGCATATGCAACAAACATGCAGTTCTACAACATATATAATCCACACAAAAATATATATATACAACTGTAAAACATAAGATATTTAACATGTATATGCACATTACTGAGAGAATAATACACATAAGAAGACACTTATCTTTTTTTGTAATCCACCAACTCTGCACACACCTTAGATGTTCCTCCAACCATAGACTCCGCCACTCATAAAATCTCAACAGTAGGTCACCCTCGAGTTGGGGCTTAAACTCCACCAAGGAAAAATATCCCTAAGCCAAGATAAGGTCTATCAATAGTCAAAACACTTAAACAAAGGTTCCAAACCCCAACAAACAAACTACAGTCCCTTATTCCCCACATGCCTGTCCCAACCTAGGAAGTTTTCCCCTTCTTTGCTTAAGAGTTCTTCGACTGCCCCACTTCCTTTCTAGGGATTCAACAATAGGCTGGAAAAGAAGTCTCAAAGTCCTATAGTTGCAACTAGCCATCTTGGGAAAGAAATTCCTAACAGTTCTCTCACCTAGAGAGAATGCTTACGGGATTGAAAACCCACTTATTCAATAACACACGGGCCTGACAACCCGCCTCTTCAATAGCACACGAGTTTGACAACCCACCTCTTTAATAACACACAAGAATTACCAAGTATAGGGTTATGTGATGGAAACAAGTTACAAAAATATAAGGATTCTTAGCAGAGTAAAGTTGGTCTACACGATCAAGGAATGAGTGAATCCCCCCCGAAATACACTAAGGCCCAACAATAAATTGCATCACTAAAACTAGACACTTGTTATCTTAAGAACTAGTTTTGCTCTACTTGGTGACTCGTTCCCATCCCTTAGGAACTTAGGATAAATATATATCCCATAAATTATATTTTTGGAATTATTATTAAAATATTCCCTCTTCCTAACTCTTAGCCCCTTTTCCCTTTTCTACTGGAGTTTAATCCCCCCATCTCTTTTTGTCTAATTGGTCTGGGAGCAATGATATGTTTTCATTAATTATCTGAGTGTCATTACATTTTCATAAAGATAGGCTCTGTAATGTCCCCAATCCGAACCCTTTGTAATTGTACATATAGGCTGGTGAGTCATTGGTACTAATTGTAAATGTAAATGTACATATAGGCTGGTGAGCCGTTGGCACCAAGTTTTGGTTTTGCGCTCACTTGAGTAGTGCATGAGAATTGTTATCAAAGGAAGGGTGCACATATTTCACAGTGATGCATGCACCTGGGTAAGTGCACATGGTTTACCTAGAAGTTCACATCGAGCGGAGTTATATATATATATATATATATATATATATATATATATATATATATATATGTATGTATTGAGGTTGAAGAGCCCATGTGGTTATGAGGCTGGTGAGTCGGGATGAAAATAGGCCAGTGCGCCTATCCATGTAAATGTAATCAAACTCATTAATAATATTACATCACTATGCATAGACATTTTAGACGAAAAGAGACCGGGGATAACTTCACCAGAAAAAGGGAAAAGGGGGGAACTTAATTCCTAAAGAATATTTTATTAATATTTCAAGAAAAGTGTAATTTATGGATAAATTATTTTATCTGAAATTATCGAGGGAGGGGGAATGAGTCACCAAGTTGTAATACCCCAAGGCCAAGCCCCTGTTGAATTGTAATGATGTTTAATGAAGTTTATAGTCTGATGAGCCAATTATTTATAAGATGGTAGGATTATGTGTTTATTAGGCCGGAGAGCCTAGATGCAAAGGCCAATGAGTCTATTTTTGTATATGTAATGATGTAGATCATTAATAAAAATACATCGCTGTATGTAGACCAACTACGAAGAAAGATTTATGGGGGAATAAGCTCCACTAGGAAGGGAAAGGGAAGGGGGATGAGAGGCTAGGAAAAAGGGGCTAAGATTGAGGGCTTAACCCAATGGAATATAATCATGTATTTTCCTAAAATATTGAGGCTTGGGAAATAAACCTTGTTATCCTAAGTTCATTTGGGGGAGGAACGAACTCCAAGTGGAGAGGAACGAGATCCTGGAGAGCCATGTGTCATTCATGACGCATGCAAATTTATGTGGGAAAATCCATCGTTGTGGGGGTTCTCTCACCATTCTTACCATCCTTTTCCCCATTCCCTCACGCACAGAGAAGGCACACAATCATCCATTTTCCACCATTATCGAACTCTCTTCCATCGTGAACCTATATAACTTGTGCGCATAGGTATTCTTGCTGAGCTGTACCCTTCCTTACCTAATTTAACTAATGTGGTTACCCGTTTGACTTAGGAGCTGGACAAAAGAAGCAGTTTGTCAGGCCTATGGTTTTGAAGAGGCGGGTTGTCAGGATCGTGGATTGAATAAGTAGATTATAAGGCATGTGATAAACTCTCTCCAAGTAAGAGAGATTGTTGGGGAAGTAATTTCTCCTGGAGGGATTCCAACAACCACTACAAATCTCTAAGAATTCCTGATCCGACATGTTGCTGAAGTCCTAGAAGGGAAGTGGAGCAGCCGATGGAATGTGGAACAATGAAGGTGTATATTCCTGGGGTGGGACAAGCATGTGGGGAATGCGAGTATTTGATCGGTGGGTGTAAGTAGGCTCCTTGGAGGGAATCCTTCCTGTTGCATTGTGCATCTTTCCGTAGTCTCAACTTAGCTTAGGTTTTCCTTTACCTTGGGTGGAGTTTAGTCCTAGCTCGGGGGTGACCCACTGTTGATATCTTGGAACCGTGTGGTCTAAGGATGGGAGGTTTGTGGAAGGTTTGCACACATTTAGTGGCTTTCATAAAAAGATAAGTATCAATTCTATGTTAATTTTACATGTTGTGTTTAAGTACATGTATGAAGTTTATAAAAATTGCCTGTGTTTATTGCATGTATGTGTTTATTTTCACTTCCACATGAATTCGTGTATGAGCAGAATGTCTATATCTGTTAAATTTGAATTATATATATATGTATGTATATCAGAGTTTGAATAGAGTAGATATTTTTGGTAGCATGCCCAACCCTGAGATGGATGGGTACATTACAATATGGTACCAAAGCTTGAATTCAACAGAATTGTAGTAGCGTGTGCCCAACTTGGAAGCTCGGGGATGTTACAATCTGGTATCAGAACTCGCGTTTCAGCAACTAGGTGGTAGTGTGCTCTCGACTTGGCAGCCTGGGGATGTTACAAATTGGTATCAGAGCCCAATTTTCGACACCGATCTTGAATTGGGCCGTATAAGTGGTTATGGAAGCAAACACTCAGAGGGAATTGTTGTCGAGAGGGACAAAATTTGAATTTGCATTCCTAAGTTCCAAGGGAACACCTTGGCTGTGTTCAGAAGATCAGGAGGTATAATAGTTTGATAAACCATGACAACCTTGGTATTGGGCCACCAAGTTAAATTTGGGTCGTTGGATCTATTTGGAAGAAGACAAATCCTTCACAACTGTCAGATTTAGAGAAGGTGCATGAAGGTTAAGCACATAAGTCCTTCAGAATTTGCCCCTCTGACCATTTTTAAACTATAGTAGAGAAAAATGACAAAGCCCAGAGTTTCGAAGCCCCGAAGCCCCGAAGTTCTGAATTTCAGAACCAATACAGACCGTCCGTTTCCAGGGATACGTGTCCACATATTAAGCAATGTTCAAATTTTGGCAGTCTGGGGGTTGTGGGGTGTTTAACAACAAAATCCTCTGAAGTCCCAGAGTGATTCTCAGTTGTAGATCATTCGAGAGGAGGAGAACCGTTGTATTTCTCATGTGGTTCAGAGGTTCGATGTTCGGGGAAATTCGTTGGAGATTGTGGGGTGAAGAAATATTTGAAGTCTCGAAGCTACAGGAAGCAGTTGTCAATGGTCGACAGTTTGGGAGTTTTGAAATTGTGTAGATGAGAAGAGATCTTCTGAAGTGTCGAAATCATGGAATGCTGAGGTGACGTGGACTTGTTTGGCAATAAACAGTTCAAAAGTTTTGAAAAAAATGTCGATGAGAAGAAATCACCGAAGTCCCGAAGCACCGGATATGACGTGGCATGATGAAGTCACCTAGGGTGACGTGGACCTACCCTAAGTATTCCACGTGTCACTTGTTTTTGTAGTTTTGACATGCCCTTAGTACCGATTAGGACTTGACATGTGTCACTCGACGATAGGGCCACATTTCACCACCTTGATTGATGAGAACTGTACTACGTGGACCTCGAGAGGTTAAGAAGTTCGGGCATTCAACACTTAGGGGAAAACTGTTGGAATAACTTCTGGATCTCCAAAGTCCTAGAGTCCCAAGGTAATGAAGTTCCTAAGTCACGAAACATCGACGTGACGTGGCTTGGTGACGTCACCTGGGGTGACGTGGGCATACAATATGTGTGCCACTTGTTAGTGTGTTTTGTGATTTTAAAAGGCTATTTTTTCTAGTTAAAACTTGACACGTGTCACCCCTTAGATTGGGCCACGTGTTTGCTTCTTAGGATTTTCCATGTATCACCTGGGTGTGTAGTACTAAGTGGACCCTAGGAGTTTTCCAATTCGACATTCATAAGGAATGAAGTGTGAGAAAGGTAGAAGCTCCGAATCTCCGAAGAGTGGAGTAAATCCTCACCGTTGATCGGGAGAGGAAACGTGGCAGTAGATCCCGTAGTCTGGAGGATTCAAGGCATACAAAATTGAGGTCGAGGAATTCTGGAGGCCCGAAGGCTGGATTCCATCTCGACCATTTTTCACAGAGGATGCATGGTGCTAGATCCTAAGGTCCGAAGAAGTGGTACTCCATAGGAATTGAGTTGCATATTGCTCCGAGTAGATAAATCCCAAAGACCGGAGTTAATATCGACTATTGGTCGTGAGATGACACGTGGAGGCAAGAGAGAGAATATTCGGTGAGTTGATAGTTTGAGAGATTTGTAGAGAAGTGATTTGGAAACCGCCGAAGCCCGGAGTCCTGGAGCCCCTATACACCATAGATCTAAACAAAGAATGAGGAGCATTGATCTGTATGTCCTCTCAGTATTCAGAGAATTGGTGTTCGGGGGAAATGTATTGTAATGAAGGTAGATCCTCCTAAGCCCCAAATTTCCGGATCCCTGGAGGCCCGAAGCACATGATAAGAACCTATTTGTTAGCGTTGGGTCACAACCCGAGGTAACATGAATTTGGGGGCCAAAGAAAAGGGTATAGCACCCATAATTTTGTTTTAAGAACATGAAAGGGCTTAGAAAAGGATCTCATGAGGTTCTTGATTGTATAGAACTACACCTAAAGAAGTATGGAAGGTCTATAAACCTGAAGAAGTGATCCAACACGAATCCAAAGGCCAATTCAAATCCGAGTTGGAAGAATCCATGTACAAGATTGCATCACTGAAAAGACAAATTGTTCAAGTATCCATAACTTCTTGCTCAAAACTCAGAATTGAGCATGGAAATAGGCATTGGAAAGGTCTTGAACAATAGAAGATAAAATTTCACCCAAAAATTGGATCTGAATAGTCAATTTCTCAGGAAATTGGCAGAAAATAAGTCTGATATATATCAATGAAATATAATGGGTCATATTTTCATGAAATTATTAAGAACAATTAGCATGACAAAGTTTCGTTGGCTGCACATTTTTGCATAATTAACAATTGTCAAATCAGAATCAACACACAGTGTAGAGTGATGGATGATACATAGATAGCCTACAACCAAGAAGATTAAATCAGAGGGATGAATGTCCAGTTGGGTATGGAAGGAACCAACTCCAATGGACACAGAGAAGGAAAGGTGGAAGACAAAAATATGGTTGATACCCTCAGAAAATTGCAGACATATGTCCAGAGACACAAGGTTGATAATGAAATGATTATGAAGGTCAAAGAACAACCTGAAGACTTCAATATAAAATTAATGAAAATCCTAGACAAAATTGAAAATAAGTTGGATAAGGAGAGTGGCTCCAACAAATTAGGAAGCCACGAGACCCCTGAGGGAAACACAATATCAAGGAGTGATAACAGACATCACCATCACTCAAAAATGAATTCACATAGGAGAGCATACAATATATCAAGTCCATCCCATGTCATGAAGCATCATAGGAGGTTTGGGGTGGATGAATTGAATTGAGAAATGAACAAGATAAAACCTCCTACCTTTGATGGAGAGAACAAGAAGGATGAAGATGCTGAGACATGGCTGCTAGGCACGAGGAAACACTTCCAATTACATAACTATTCTTCTCATGCAGAAGGAAGAATTGTTATTTATCAACTGAAAGGAAAGGTATCCATGTGGTTTGCAAGTGTAGCACATCGGAGAGAAAAATGTGGCTTGGAAGGAATTCAAGAATCATTTTTAGAAGAAATACCTGACCAAGAGGTCTTATGACAAAAAGATGAAAGAGTTATTTTAACTCAAACTGGGTAGCATGAGTATTGATGAATACAAAAGGTGATTTTTATAAATATTGAAGTCTGTCTTCTTCATCAAGGACGAGACAGTTAAGATCCAGAGATACCTAAGTGGGCTGCCATATTTCATCAATGACAAGATCCAATATGATGATCCCAAGACTTTGGAGGAAACCATAAGGAGAGCCAAGTTCTTATATGATCAACATAAAGGAAATCCTACTTTCCAAAGAGCTTGGGAAGACAAGAAGATGTTTAAGAGGGAACAAAGGCAAAAGGGGAACAAGCCACCCTTTTTCAAAAACAGTCCTCAAGGACAACCATATTTTAGAGAGCACATAATGGCTAAGGTAGGTGGGAAAAGTCCAAGGAAGGAACCCATTAAATGTTGGGGCTGTAAAGGAGATCATAAGTATAGATATTGTCCTCAGAAAAGTGACAAAGTGAGATCTGTTCACAATGTTCAACAATTAGAGATAGTGGAGGACATGGGCATAAGTGTACCAAGGATCTTTGTAGCCATGGACAATAAGAAAACATAATTTCAATAATACATGATTGAAGTAGAAGGTATGATCAATAACCATGCCTTTACTATTTTAATAGATTTAAGAGCTATTCATAGATATATAGATCATAATGTAGTGGAAAGATTGAAATTTCCAAGAAGCAAGCATGAGAAATATTGGTTGGTGCAGTTGGATACATGAGCCAAGAGAAAAGTTGTTGAGTTGGTTAAATAATGTCCAGTGGACATGAATGGGATGAGTACCAAGGCAGATTTGAACATCCTACCCTTTTGTTCATATGACTGTCTAATTGGTATGGATTGGTTGGACCAACACCATGTCATCTTGGAATATCATAACAAGGCATTTACTTGCCTGAATGAGGAAGGGAACCCAAGAAAAATCCAAAGAATTCCTAGGGCAGTTACTGTCCGAGAGATATCAACAATGCAGCTGAAGAAGTGTTACAGGAAGGGTTGTCAAATATTTGCAGCCCATATGGAGGAAGCACCTAAGGATAAGGTGCCAAATATTGAGGATCATGCAGTCCTGAAATATTTTGAGGATGTGTTTAAGGAGATACCAGGACTACTCCCAAAGAGAGATATTGATTTCTCTATAAACTTGATGCTTGGAGCAGCTCCAGTATCAAATAATCCTTATAAAATGAGTACTCCAGATATGAAGGAGTTGAAAACGAATCTTGAAGAGCTTCTAAAGAAGGGGTATATACGACCAAGTGTGTCACCTTGGGGATCCCTAGTTTTATTCGTGAAGAAGAAAGATGTGACATTGATATTGTGCATCGATTTTAGACAATTGAACAAAGTGACTATAAAGAACAAGTATCCTTTGCCAAGGATCAATGATCTCTTTGATCAGTTAAATGATGCAAGGATATTCTCAAAGATTGATATCGGGTCAGGATATCATCAAGTAAGGATCAAAGATTAAGACATCAACAAGACCACCTTCAGGACAAGGTATGATCATTATGAGTTCACACTGGTTCCATTTGGGCTATCAAATGCACCAACTGTTTTCATGTGCTTAATGAATGGTGTTTTCCGAGAATACTTAGACAAGTTTGTAATTGTATTTTTGGATGACATCCTTGTATATTACAAGTCAGAAGAATATCATGAGCATCATTTGAGGATGGCCTTACAAGAGTTAAGAGAACACCAGTTGTATGCCAAATTGAGCAAGTGCTCATTTTATCAGAACCAAATTCACTATTTGGGGCATATCATATCCGAAGAAGGGATAGAAGTGGACCCTGAAAATGTTGAGGCCATTAAAGGGTGGAAAACACCTAAGAATGTGAAAAAATTCAGATCCTTCATGGGTCTAGCTGGCTACTACAAAATATTCATTGCAGGGTTTTCAAGGATTGCTCAACCAATTACTTCCTTGCAAAGGAAGGGTGTGAAGTTTCAATGGACAATAGAATGTGAAAATATATTCCATCAATTGAAGCAGTTGTTAACCAATGCTCCAATTATGAGGATTGCTGATATGAATGAATATTTTGTGGTTTGCACAGTTGCATGCAAAGAAGGACTTGATGGATTCCTTAGTCAGAATGGGTTTGTGATATGTTTTGAATCTAGAAAATTGAAAGAGCATGAAAGGCTCTATGCCACTCATGATTTGGAGTTGGCAGACATAGTGCACACCTTGAAGAAGTGGAGGCACTACCTCATGGGAAAGAGGTTTGAACTGAGGATAAACCATAATTTTCTGAAATATTTGTTTGATCATCCAACTTTAAATTCCAAGCATAGCATATGGTTGGAATTCCTCTGTGAGTATGACTTTGATATTAAGAACATCAAAGGAAAAGAGAACAAAGTGGCTGATGCACTCAACAGGAGAGTACATGAACTACATGCTACAACCATTAACATGTATCAAACTAATTTTAAAGGCATAATTTCTAAGGATGCAAAAGTAGATTTGCAGTACATGGAGTTGGTAACAAGATTACAACAAGGTAAAATGCAACAGAAAGTTGAAGATTATGAATTGGGAAATGATGGAATTCTCTTGTACAGGAACAAAATTGATGTACCCAGTTCTCATGAATTGAGGAGTATGATTTTAAAAGAGATGCATAATGTATCTTATGATGGACACCTAGGATATTGGAAAACAATTTCAAAAATCAAGAGACAATATTATTGGCCAGGCATGAAGAGGGAGATTGCTGAATACATTTCTAAATGTTTGGAGTGTGAAAAGCTTAAGGTTGAGGATAGACACCCAACTAGGTTACTGCAACCATTTCCCATTCATCACCAAACTTCCCAGAATAAGCAAGCAACATGATGCTATCGTGGTGGTGGTGGACAAGCTTACCAAAAATGCCCATTTCATTCCTATGAATGTTACTCACAAGACAACCAATGTTGCTGATATTTATATGAGGGGAGTGGCACGCTTTCATGGCATACACAAGACAATTGTGTCTGATAGAGACCCAGAGTTTACCTCAAAGTTATGGAAAGGATTATTCAAAGGGTTCAAAACAAATATGAACTTTAGCACAACTTATCATCCTGAGTCTGATGGGAAAACATAAAGGGTGAACCAAGTGATAGAGGATATGCTAAGGATGTATGTGATAGACAAACCATACAAATTTGAAGATTATCTACACTTGGTAGAATTTTCCTACAACAATGGGTACCAAACATCATTGAAGATGAGCCCATTTGAGGCACTTTATGGTAGAAAGTGAAACACACCAATAAGCTAGGACAACCCAGTTGATAGAGCATTGATTGGGCCAGAGTTTCTCAGGGAAATGGAAGAGAAAATGTTGAAGATAAAAATGAATTTAAAGCCTTCCCAAGATAAGCAGAAAATCTACGCTGACAAGGGAATAACTCACATGGAATTTAAAGTGGGTGATCATGTTTTCTTGAAGGTGAAGGGCAACAAAATTTCCCTGAAGTTGGGAAATTGTTCCAAGTTGGAAGCCATATATTGTGGGCCATTTGAAATCCTATAGAGGATTGGACCAATAGATTACATGCTTGCATTACCTACATATATGTCTATACATAATGTATTCCATGTATCATTGATTAATAAATATATACCTGATGCTAATCATGCTATTGATTGGAATGTGATTTAGGTGGATCAATAAAGCACTTTTCAAGTGCATCTGGTACGCATTCTGGACCGGAAAATCAAATAACTCCAGAATCGATCCATAGGGCTTGTAAAGGTCCAATGGACCTGGTACGATCCCACGGACGCAAATTGGGAGCATGAAGATGCTTTGCGGGCAAAATACCAACATCGTTTTGAATATTTTTGAAAATCTTGCTGTAATATGTAAATATGATGCACTGAGCACAATGAATAAATAAGGGGAGGGGATTGTAATAACCCAAGGCTGAGCCCCTGCTGAATTGTAATGATGTTTAATGAATTTTATAGGCTGGTGAGCCAAGTATTTACAATAAGGGAGGATTATGTGTTTATTAGGATAGAGAGCCTAAATGCTGCGACCAATTATCCTATTTTTGTATATGTAATTATGCAGATCATTAATAAAAATACATCGCTGCGTGTAGACCAACCACAAAAAAAGAGTTATGGGGGACTGAGCTCCACTAGGAAGGGAAAGAGAAGGTGGTTGAGAGGCTAGAAAAAAGGGGCTAATCTTGAGGGCTTACCCCAAGGGAATATTATAATGTATTTTACTAAAATACTGAGGCTTGGAGAGTAACGAGCTCCTAGAGAGACATGTGTCATCCAGGATGCATTCAAATTTATGTGGGAAAATCCATTGTTGTGGGGGTTATCTCACCATTCTTTCCATCCTTTGCCCCATTACCTCACACACTGAGCATGCACGTAGTCAACCATTTTACACCATTGATGAACCCTCTGCCATCGTGAACCTATGTAACTTGCGCACACTGGTATTCTTGCTGAGATGTACCCTTCCTTACTCGATTTAGCTACTATGGTTACCCATTTGAATTAGGAGATGGAAATAAGAAACAAGTTGTCTGACCTGTGGTTTTGAAGAGGTGGGTTGTTAGGCCCTTGGATTGAAGAAGTAGGTTGTCAGGCCCGTGAGAAACTCTCTCCATGTGAGAGAGATTGTTGGGGAAGTGATTTCTCCTGGAGGGAGTCCAACAAAAGCTATAGAGCTCTGAGAATTCCTGATCCGACCTGTTGCAGAAGCCTTGGAAGGGAAATGGAGCAACCGATGGACTATGGAACAATGAAGGTGTATATTCTCAGGGTGGGACATGCATGTGGGGAATGAGAGTATGTGAGCAATGGGCGTAAGTAGGATCCTTGGAGGGAATCCTTCCTGTTGCATTGTGCAACTTTCCGTAGTCTCAACCTTGTCTAGGATTTCTTTTACCCTGGGTGGAGTTTAGTCCCAAATCAGGTGTGACCCATTGCTGATAGCTTGAAGCAGCGTGGTCTAAGGTTGGGAGGTTCATGGAAGCTTTTCATGTAGTCGATGGCTTTCATAAAAAGATAAGTACCAATTCTATGTTAATTTTACATGCCGTGTTTAAGTACATGTCTGAATTTTATCAGAATTGCCTGTGTTTATTTCATGTATGTGTTTATTGTGACTTTCACATGAATCCATGTATGAGAAAAATGTCTATATCTGTTAAATTTGCATTATATATATATATATATATATATCATAGTTTGAACATAGTAGAGATTTTTGGTAGCATGCCTAGCCTTGAGATGGCTGGGTACGTTACAATATGGTATCATAGCTCAATTTCAATAGAATTGTAGTAGCGTGTGCCCTACTTGGAAGCTCATGGATGTTACAATCTGGTATCAGAACTTGAGTTTCGGCAGCTAGGTGGTAGCGTTCCCATGACTTGGAAGCCTCAGGACGTTACACAAGTGGCTAAAGCTATTTCTAAAGGTGAAAAGCGTCGAGTTGAAGGCATGCAATATATAATGCTAACCTTAGTGTAGTTTGGGGGGAAATTTATTCTTTCGAGGGGAATTTATTCATTTTCTCATATGTAGAAGGGGTTGTACCATTTGAGAAAGGAGGACTATTACCTTATCTGCAGAGAATATCTTGTAATGGGTTTGAGTATTGTAATATGGGATATTTGTTGTCGAAGAGGTGAGTTTTCAGGACCATGAGAATTATCTTTGGGTGAGATATTTGTTGTCGAAGAGGTGGGTTGTCAGGCCCGTGAGAATTCTCTCTAGGTGAAAGCTTTGTTTTCGAAGAGGCAGGTTGTCAAGCCCATGGGTATTCTCTCCAGGTGAGATTTTTGTTGGGAATTGTTCCCTAGTGCACTAGGCATTAGTTGCAGTGGTCAGAGACTTCATGTCTAGCCTATTGCTGGAACCCTGGAAGGGAAGTGGGGCAACTGCGGGACTGTTGAGAAGAGAAGGGGAACACTTCCTTAGGTGTAATATCTACATGGAGAATGCGATACTGTATTCTAGTTACAACAATGGAATCTTGGATTGATCAATTCTATTGATTATCATACCTTATCCTAGCATTAGGAACCCTTTTTCCCTGGTGGATTTAAGCCTCAGATCGAGGGTGACATGTTGATTAAAGTATATGAGAAACAAAGTCTATGGATGGGAGGAACGTCTGAGTTCTGTGCACAATTGGTGACTATTCATAAAATATTTTGCAGAGTTATCAACGATTAGAGTAAGACAAAATCAATGCAAAAGATCAAAAGCATGGAAGATGTGCAGAGAACTTATAGTCCTGATGATGAATTTGAGGATTTGTATGTCAGTTTGGGTGTTGATGTTACATAATACAAGGAGGAGCACATAAAATTGGTAGAAACCATAAAGGGATTACAAAAATATGTCCAAATCTATAAAGCTAATAATGAAAGGCTTATGAGAACCAAGGAGTACCAAGATGAATTCAATTTCAAGTTGATGCAAATCTTGGACATAATAGAAAACAAAATGGATAAGGAGATAGAGATAAGTAGGTCAAGAAGTCGCAGGTATCATGATGAGAAAATAAGAGAGTAAATAAGTGTTGATAGGCAGTGGTCTCACTCACCAAAACATTCATTTAAGAAAGTGCACACTAGCTCAAGTCCATCTCCTATAAGAAAGCATAAGAGAAGGACTGGGGTGGACGAGCTACAATGAGAAATGAATAAGATCAAGCCTCCTTCCTTTGACGGTGAGAAAAAGAAGGATGAAGATGCAGAGACCTGGCTGCTGGGTATGAGGAAGTACTTCCAGATGCATAATTACTCTGTGCAGGTAGAACTGAGAATTTCCATCTATGAGCTAAAAGGAAAAGCATCAATGTGGTGGGACTAGTTTTTGGAAGTGCAAAACATTGATGAGAAGAAGTTTACTTGGAGGGAGTTCATGAGATTTTTACAAAATAAATACTTAACTAAGAGGTAATATGACAAGAAAATGAATAAATTATTCAATCTCAAGCTTGGGAGTATGAAAATAAATGAGTATGAAAGAATATTCTTAGAGATACTGAAATATATCACATTCATCAAGGATGAACAAGTTAAAATTCATAGGTACCTAAGTGGGATTCCATCATTTATTAGTGACACGATACAATACGATGGCCCTAAGACATTGAAGGAAACTATAATGCACGTTGAATGTCTTTATTATCAACAAAGGGGAAGATTGACTTTCCAAAAGGCTTGGGAAGACAAGATGAAAATCAAGGTGGAACAAAGGAAGAAGGGGACTAAGCTACCCTTTTTCAGAAATACTGTGCCAAAAAATCCAACTCTCAAGGAGCCCAGAATGACAGAGACAGTGGGGAAAAATCCAAGGAAACAACCTATTCAATGTTGGGGTTGTGGTGGAGATCATATGCATATATATTTTCCTGAAAGAGGTGAAAAGGCGAGGACTGCGCACAGTGTACAAAAAGCTGCGACAATTGAGGACATGGGAAGAAATGTACCTAGGATTTACGTAGCGCTGGATAACAAGAAAGATGAGTTTCAATCGCACATGATTGAAGTGGAAGGTAAGATTAATGACCAACCCATTTCTATTTTAATTGATTCTAGAGATAGTCATAGTTATGTATATCCTAAGAAGGTGGAAATATTCCAATTGCTGAGAAGCAATCTTGGAAAATCTTGGTTGGTGCAGTTAGCTATAGGGAAAAAAAAAAGAAAATTAATGAGATGGTTAAATAATGTCCAATGGAAATGAACGGACTGTGCACAAATTTTTATTTGAATATAATACTTTTTGGCTCATATGATTTCCTCATTGATATGGATTGGTTGGATCAACATCATGTTGTTCTAGAATGTAACAATAAAAAATTTACTTGCTTGGATGAGGAAGGAAATTTAATAACAATTGAAGTCATTCCAAGAGTTGTAACTATCAGAGAGATTTCAACATTGAAATTGAAGAAAATCTACAAGAAATGTTGTCAAGTTTTTGTAGTGCACATGGAGGAGGCACGTGAGGATAAAGTGCCAAACGTTGAAGACTCTGTTGGTTGTGGAGCCGAATTATCTTCCTAATTCATATGAAGGTCAAAGAAACTGCAGATCTGACGGTGTAAATTATGTTAGGTTTTGTTTCCCTATGATGCAGACACCTACCTGGTATCTACTCTTTTTCCCAATCTTAAAACTTCATACTTCATGGCTGCTCTAATCCTTCATGGAGTCTTCCAAGGATTTCTTCTTCTTGTCTCTGTTTAAAACCATGGTATCCAATTCTGCAATTTTTCCTTCAATACCTCCACATGTATACATTACAACTTCTTATGCATTTCTGATCAATATTGATAAGATTATGTATCTGTTGGGATTTATAGAGCTCCTCCATGTTCCAATCCTTCTCAAGCAATCTTATATTTCTGTCAGTCTCATATGGAATAGGTCTCAGAGTTACACTCTAGACTCCACAGGTTATTTAATGTGAAGGTATTTCTATGCCCACAATGGACGCCAGGTTTATAACAATATAAATAGGGTTTAACATTAAATCCTATGGCCTCGAATGGGAGTATTCCTTCTATCATCAATCTTTGTCAATTTTCAAGACTCAATTTGGGTTCATTGGTCTCGAATTGACCAAGTCTCCTTGATAATCAATCTCAACTAAATGCAGGGCTACAAAACTCACTTTTGTCCTTAATAACTAGCGAAAGGAATCAATTTTTTTTCACGTCCTCTATACTCATTTATTCCAACTTTATTACAACCATTCATATAACCTAAAGAATCAAGATTAAGTCTTAGCATCGAAGTAATTTAAATATAAATGGAATGAAACCGAGGATTACCCATTTTCCTTGTGACCTTGGATTATAATCACAGACTCAGAACTAAGAGCATTTACTTGCTACTTCCATCTCTTGTGACTTCCACACATAACCATGGGCGCTGACCATAACCCTAGACCTCAGGGCTGCTTTTCGTCTTTAGTAAAGATGATTTAAAAACCCACCGAGGGGAGACACGCGATCTTATGGGGCCGAAACATGCTTCTCCCAAAAAAAGTGGTTTCACTTTATCACATTTCTTCTCGGAGTTAAGGCATGTGCTACTTCCCGATGTGAGAGGATCTAGATCATTGATCTTCATTCTATCCATGATTAAATGATCAATTTTTAACCTCTCGCTCTAGCACCGTCCTAGTATCGATTTGACACTCCTATATCCTCTTTCAATTACACACACTTGGAATGAGATTGGATCATCGAACATGTAAGTGATTGATGATCATTAAACAATCGATATGATTCTAGCATTCCTAGAATTGTCTTCTCTAGATAATTCTCATGATTGAGTTTCTTCCTCCACACTCTTTGTACCTGCAAGTATGATCTAACCCTGCAATTAAATTATTAACTAGATATATAAATGAATAAAGGGTTCCACACAACTATACTAATTCTCCCATGAGACTGCAACCAATTAGTCTGAAATATTCTCTTCTTAGTTCAGGTTTCTTGACCTGCAACCTATCTTTAAACTCAATAAATCACTATTAATCTGAGATTACATGGATTTTACCTATATAAGTAGGTTTCACACCATCAATCATGGTAACACTTGAACCAAAGTGTTCCTCTTTCTATATTAATAAATTGCACACAAAACTTACATAGATTTACAACAAGGTTCCTCGCTTTCTCTGGCCTCAATTACATGAAAAAGACCCTTCTCACTCTCCTTCTCCCAATTCATCTATGTTTTGTCAACCCCCCATGTCTTCTAAGGCTTACAATCTTATACACAAGAACCCTGAAACAAATTCTGTTCCAAATCCTCAAACTTCTCACTCAATCCCTATCTCTAGGATCTCTAGATCCATAAATCCCTCAAGAAAACCTCAAATTTCTCTAACTCAGTCAACCCTCGTGATCAACTCTAAAAAGGAATATTTAATTATAGAATTGAAAATCAATACAATCCAACCCAAATATTTTAGAACTCTTTTAAAACAAAATATAGGAAAATACAACAAACCAAACCTTAGGGAAACCACTCCCTTAGTAAACTCAAGACCCCCTAGGTATTGTCAAATGAATTAGGTTTTGGAGCTAGATTGATCCTGCATCACCCTAGAAGGCAACCCTATTTTCTGTGGGAATTTTATTGCGGATATGTGTTATGAAAAATATTGTATTCTGAGAGAAGAGACCGTGAGAGAAAGAAGAGGAATTTACAATGGGTGTGTTGTAGGTTGTGTCCCTTCATTTTGCTGGATAATAAAAAGTAAGGACCTGACAATTTCTCTTGTGGTCATATCCCACACTGGGTGAACCACATATATATGTGTCTCTATTGTGTTGTGTATCTTCTGTGTTTAATTTTGTTGCTCTGTGATACTGATTTTTCTAACAAATGGTATCAGAGCCAAAGGTAACTCGCAAGAAAAGAGGGTTCCTGGTTTGAGTGGGAGAAACGACAGAAGATGGAAAGTTCAAGGTTGATAAATTTAACAACCAAAAATACCAGTTATGGAAGATGCAAATGGAAGACTATGTATATCAGAAGGAGATTTTCCTACGATTGGGTGGAAAAGAAAAGTAGTCGGCGAGTATGAAGGACTAAGAATGAGAGATTCTTGACATAAAGCCACTGGGATTGATACAATTGTGCTTGGAAATGTCAGTAGATTTCAATATTTCAAAAGAAATGACATTGGAGGATATGTTGAAGGCATTGACTAAACTATATGAAAAATAAGGTATTTCTAATGAAGCAATTATTTAATATGAAGATGTCAGTAGGTGGGTCCATTTCCGATCATTTAAATGAATTTAATATGGTTAATAATCATCTAAGTTCTGTAAAAGTGGACTTTGATGATGAGGTTAGGGCTCTTCTAATATTGTGCTCATTCCCAGAAAGATGGAACAACTTGGTCATGGCTGTAAGTAACTCTGTCTTTGGTTCAAACACTCTGAAATTTGATCATGTTGTTGGTGTTATCCTTAGCGAGGAAATGTGACAGAAAAACACACGTGAGACATCAGGTAATGCATTGACTGTGGAGAAAAGGGGAAGACAAAAATATAGAGGAAGGGGCTTAGGGAACCGTAGGAATTCTAGGAAGGGAAGATCCAAATCCAGACTAGGAAAGATAGAGTGTTGGAATTGTGGGAATAAAGGACATCTGAAGAAAGTCTGCAGAGCTCCAAAGAAACAAAGAGATGGACAACATGAGAAAAATCAGGAAGCAAATGTAACATGTGACGTGTTACAAGATGATTTGATTCTTTCTTTAGATAATATTATTGAATCTTGGGTATTAGATTCAAGGGCTTCATTTCATGCCACATGCCATATAAAATATTTCAAAGATTATGTTCAAGGTGATTTTGGACAGGTTTAATTCGGTGATGATGAACCATGTCAAATTGTTGGAATGGGTAAGGTAAAAATAAAGTAAAAGAATGGAAAACAATGGTTACTAAAAGAGGCGATACATATACCATATCTGAGAAGAAAAATAATTTCAATAGGGAAGTTGGCAAGTGAAGACTGTATATCTGTATTTACAGATAAGGTATGGAAGGTCACTAAAGTATCATTTTTAATGGCGAAAGGGGAGAAGGTAGGTACATTGTATTTATGTATTGTTAATGTTGACTCTTCTATCTCTTTATATTATACATGAGTGGATACAACACTGTGGCATCATAGGCTTGGAAACATGAGTGAGAAGGGGATGCAACTACTTCACAAAAGGAATTTGTTTCCAGATCTTAAACAAGTTGATTTGGATTTTTGTGAGCACCGTGTTTATGGAAAACAAAAGAGAGTCGGATTTCTCAAAGTCAGAAAAGAAAAGAAGAGTGAAAAGTTGGAGCTTATGCATACAAATGTATGGGGACCATCTCAGGTATCATCTCTTGTTGTATCTCATTATTATGTTACTTTTATTGATATTGCAACTAGAAAAACTTGGGTATATTGAATTCAACAAAAAAATGATTTTTTTGATATTTTTAAGAAATGGAAAGCTTTGGTTGAGAATGAGACAGGAAAGAGGTTAAACTATCTCAGATCAGACAATGGAGGTGAGTATTGCAGCAAGAAGTTTGATGTTTATTGTTCATACCGTGGGATTCGTAGAGAAAAGACAGTTCCATGAACACCACAAGAAAATGGTGTGTCAGAAAGGATGAACAGGAAAATCATGGAATGTGCGAGGAGTATGCGATTGCATGCTAGGTTTCCCTTACAGTTATGGGAAGATGATGTAGATACTATTTTTTACTTAACATAGGAACTTCAAGCTCTTTGGATGGCGACATTCCAGAGGAGGCATGGACAAGTAAAAAGGTAAACTATTCATTTTTGAAGACTTTCAATTGTGAGGCATTTGTCCATTTTGATAAAGAAAATAGAACAAAGATTAAAGCAAAATCCAAGAAGTGTACCTTTATTGGATACAATGTTAATGATTTTGGTTATCATTTATGGGATTATGAAAATCACAAAGTCATTAGGAGTAGAGATGTAATATTTAATGAGAAGGTCATGTACAAATATCAGTTGTAGGGAAAGAAATAGGAAAAATAAAAACTAGAATACATAGTGTATTGAGGAAAATATATGAAATGATCTTACTCAAGCATTTTTAGATTTTTCTTGGCTAAATAAAAATAGACGAGAATGTCACCCTATGTTTATAGCCATCAAAATTAATATCCTAAATCACAAGTATTGATTACAAGTGCTTAGGATAGTCTTTTTATGAATAAAAGCTTGCTGGAAAATTCATTATTTATATGATTTTCTGAATATAACAATTGCTGAAATAAATGTAGAGACAGAGGTAAAAACACCAAGTTGATAATCAAGATAGATGAGACATAAAGCAATCCTTTATTTCATTCCAATTCACCAAAGAGTCATTCTCTTTACAAATTTTCGTGAAGAAGTTTTGGACCAAAGTCAAACTTAGACGTCCTCGATGAAACATACAAAAGGACTTCTGACAGAAAACCAAAAACTAAACTCTAAAAGATGGATCAACTTGCCATAGATTTCTTCCCACTCGACTCTGCACAATAGCCTTTGTCAGTCATGAAAACTAATTCACAAACAAACAAGTCTACATAGACTATCAAATATAGATCAACACCTCTGAAAAACAAGTGTCTGAATGATGTAATTCAACCCTAAATCTTGCTGTCTACAATAAGACCCTGCTATCATAAAAAAAATTAGGCTTATGATCAATTAAGGAATGAATGAAAATTGAACTATCTCAACACAAACTCAAAGAGAAAACCTTAGTATGCTTCTCCTTCTATTCTCCTCCTATTCCTCCCTTTCCTTTTTCCTTTAAGAAAATTAGAATTGGTTGAAGTAGTTGAATTACTTCATTAGTTAAGTTAACTAAAAACTCAACTAACTTTGTACTTAGGGGGAAAGGTAATAAATCATAACAAGGGTTTTAAATAAATAATAACTAGTAGGTGGGACCCCTTGTGACTCCCTTTAGCTCTTA
>ML833336.1:21655-37492 GCA_009831015.1 Picea engelmannii
TCAGAAATATGAACTCAAGGAGAAGAAATGGTAGAAAGGTAAAGGTGGCCTATACATGTCAAAAGGGAGCGAGCAATTAAGAGTAAAGTACATTGTTAAGTAACAAATACGAGAATTTTTATTGATTTGTATCTTAACAAATCCCAAGGTATCTTCACAACACTTGAGTTCCTTCACAACTCTCGATGCAACCTCACAACTCTCAAGGCATTGGTCAAAATGGCATAGGCAGTTTGGGGATATTCTTCATGCACATGGACCTCTCATGCCATTCCACGTTACAAATATTGGAGTGGAAAATTGTTTACGCATTTGGAGGCATGTGTCACATAGTTTGATGGAAGACCTCCTAGTTTGATCAGTGTTTGATATTGACGAGAAAACATGCTTCCTAGGTCTAACCTCGATGGCTAATATTTTTGTGGAAATGAACTTGGGAGATGGATTTTCTTGAAGGAATTGGGATTGTGCTGCAATTACAACAATAACCTTATGAATCCTAGACCTACACCAACTAACAGGTGATTAAGATAGGAGGCAGTAGGATTGGTTATCAAACTTTTTATTCAATCCCTTGAGGTCACCAAGGAATCCTCTTTTGTGGTTATAAATTTAACCATCATAATATTAGGGATATAAATTTTTCTTCAAGAGGATAAGCTTTGGATGGCATAGAATCAAGGGCCCTTTTCACTAGTCCAAGATCAAATGGGAGCTCTATGGAAGTTGGGAATGGTCAACTTGGACGCCACTATTATCCTCCAAATTTACAATGAATTCCAAGCTCAAGACATCACTAATCACCGTAAGGAATTTTATGAGAATACAAAGAAGTATTTTCAACAACTTACCATTCTCTTCGCTCTCTCTCTCCTGGTCGGTGCCCTCAACGAGCTCTCTCTAACCCTACAGCTTGTGAGATCTCTGTTAGTTCTCTCCACAAGATCTCTCTAACCTTGTAGCTAGTGAGCTCTCTCCCTGTGCCCTCCGCGATCTATCTCTAACCGTGAGCTCGAGCTCTCTATCTCTGCTTGTGAATGGGCATGAGCATACAAGTAGTTTCTTTGAATGGGCATGAGTTCATGAATGGGCACGAGTCTCCTTGTCTAGGTAAGTATTAAAAGGGATTCAACAATAATGAACAAGTTCAAAAGAGATCACATTTATCCCCATACACCCTTTGTTGATTTCAATAAACGACCACACATATTATTTTTGTCTAACCCTTCTTCTATAATTTCCAATTTTTAATGGAATTTTACTTGGATCAATCATTATAGATTTTATTATGTCAAAGGTGTTTCTTTATTATGGTCATATCCACAGTGATTTTTACTTCTAAACTACCAACCAATTTGCACAAACCGCATGTGTGCAACAATTGTTGTCTATCCCATCCCATGCGTCAGTTCATGTTTGCATCATGTGGCAATGGTTTGAATGCAAGAGTTTCTTTGTCTACTTATTGGGTTTATTCCTCGTTGATGGTGTTTGTTGATGGGGGTCTATAAGATAGAATCTCCTCCATAACATTATCTACTCTAGTGATAGATCTCTTTAAAATGACATTTTTTTCAAACTTGCACTTACTCCCTCCATCTTTGTTATTAGGGTTAATTTCTTATTTTCTAGTTGTTGTATGGTATCCATGTGTTGCATTTTGAGGAATTGAGACTTAAGTTGTTGGTCAGAAATAAATTTTTCATGCCACATTAAAGAAATTTGTCTACCTCTACTTTCTACTTCCCTCGACTTTGCACTGGTTATCCATCCAAGGACCACTTCCCTTGCTTTCTCCAACTAGTATAGGAGGTCTTGTACATTAGTATCATCACTTCCTATATTAGTTTCTTCTTGGGTTTATTCCATGCCCAATTGCGATACTGGAAGGAGGAATTTAATTTATGTTATATGTGGTAGGGATATGTGGAGGAGTTGTTAGATCTTGTGCCACCATTATCTCAAACATTGGCTCAATCTCTCCATTGAGCCACCTGATGTATTGGATGTCACTAAACATTGAATAATTCCCAATTATGGAGCATGTTATTTGGTATCCCTCTGAAAAAATATGCCACATAGGCCTRAGGGTATATTTGTATTGTCTACAAATATTCCCACAGTCTTGTGGGTAGAGTTGTAGCATCTACAACTTTTTCCACAAGCCTGTGAGCAGAGTTGTAGATGCTACAACTCTATCCACATGTCTTTGGGAAAATTTGCCTTTCAATGTGCCAAAATGACCACCGTATAAGATGATTTTTCCTCTCTAATGAGTGTGATACATCTAGATGTCTCACACTCATTAGAGAGGCACAATCCTCTTATACCATGGAAATTTCGGCACATACAAAGGAAATTCTTCCCACTTTCATTTTTACGTGCCTAAGTGACCATCATATAAGAGGATTGTGCCTCTCTAATGAGTGTGACACATCAAAATTCATCACACTCATTAGAGAGGGACAATCATCTTATATGGTGTTCATTTAGGCACATAGATAGGCAAATTTTCCCACACGAAAGGAAACTCTGCCCACGGGCCTGTGGGAAGAGTTGTAGCATCTATAGCTCTCAATGCTTGATAATTCTAGGGTTAATATGGATCTATGATAGTAATAGTCATGCCTAATAATTCTTATGATGTAGGAGCATTGTAAGCAAAGAACCAAGTGAGCATGAAGGCACAAGACAACTGGAAAGTGCAACACACATTTTACACGTTTTGGAAATGTTTTTGAAAAATGAAGAAGAGAAAATTAATGTAATAGCTAGAAGTGTACTTACATTTATATCTGACTGTTGTAAATAGATCGTGAGAGATTCGCTCTCATCTGTCAATGTAAAAGGCATTTAAGCCCAGTTAATGAAAGTAGGTAGGTTTGAATTATGGATTAGACAGTTTTCAGAGCATAGGAGGGAAAACAGATATAGACACCCTCATCTTTAGATCATGGTATCATTAGATCATTGTAACATTAACATAGAGCAGAAGAAGAAGAAAGATGTAGCAGAGAGTTGTAGAGAGGAACCCATGTACAAAAGATTTGAATTAATATATGAAGCTTTGAATCAGACTCATGGTGTTATGATGTTTTCTGTGTATACATGCTAAATGGTATGCTGATAGTTGTTTTATTCTCTCTGTTATACATTTGATTTAATATTGTGTTGAATATATGATTTCATATTAAATGTTTGAAGTCTGAGAGAAGAAAGAGAATGAGTTTCAATTGTTTCTCTTCCTAAGAGAGAATTTCCTGCAAGGAGTGCATTGACAAAGGTTTAGAATTTACCTCTGAAAGCTCAGGAGGGATACTGTTGTTCTCATTCCAACAGAAGTGCAAGTGAAGAACAGGAGCCGTGCAAGGTGTGCGCAGGCTAGCTGAGTCCTTAGAAGTTATTAACTAAGGTGGAAGGGAGAAAGACTGTTGTTGCAGAAGGTGCATAGAGTTGAGAGTTAAAATACGCAGAAGTGTTTGAAGGTTTACCGCAAGGAGTGCAAGAAGAGGCCCTTTTTCGAGGCTTGAATTTACCAGAGAAAGCTCAGAAGAGGTAGTGCCTTTCAAGTGTTCGAAGGAAGGCAAGAAGTGGACTCTTCATTCAAATGGTTAAGTTCCAGTGAAGGAACATTGGCTCGTTCCATAGAGATTCTTGAGGGAAGAATCGAATGGTTGAATTTCTCTATGGAGAATTCACGAAATAGCGAGGACCGTAGGATCTAGGAGAGCTGTGGGGAAGTTAAGCATTGGACAAATACATCCTTCGAGAGGTAGGATCCAATGTGGACCGTTGATCATGACTGTTGGACCGTCGAGATTCTTTTGGCATTTCGGGTGTTGTAAGTCCGAAGTGTGGACGAAAAACTTGGTTGCCCGACCTCCATAAGCCCGAACTGGATTATTGTGTGTGAAGGTGAGGAGCAGAATTTTCAGTGTTTTGGAATTTCGGAGTTCAGCATTTCGGGGGTCCTAACGACAAGGAGTCGGGGAATAGTAGAACAGAAATCCCAAAGTCGTGAGTTGCGATAGAACTTGATGTGAATTTTGGGATTTAGGTAATTCAGGGTTCGGAATACCGAAAGTCCTGATGACAAGGAGCTAGGGGCCTTTGTATTGAAAAACCCAGAGTTGTGAAACCTAGGAAATCCTTGAAGTGGCATTTCGGGGATTGGGGTTTCGGAATTCCCATTGACAACGATTCGGGACACTTCATGTCAGAAATCCCGAAGTTGTGAAATGCGAAATATCTGTGAAGGAACGTTTCGACATTTCGGTGTTTCGAAATTTGGGAATTCAGGATTTGTGGTGACAAGTGTTTTGGGATTGAGAGTTTCGAACTCCCGGTACCCGGAAGCCCGAAATAACGTGAGCCGTTCAATCTCAAGGAAGGCTATCAACCATTTATTCCATAGAAGGCATCACTTCGGAATTCGGGGTTTCGAAGTGATAGGGGAATGACGGTCGAAGAATGATTTAAGTTATGAAAGCCGAGAAAGGTGACAGGTGGCAGGAATCCACGTCAAAGACCGAGGAAAGCTGAGAGGACAGGTGGTGAGTCTTCGTCAATAGTTGGAGTCAGACTCCGTTGACTATTTCAGGGTTCAAGGGTTGGGGAGTCAGGAAACCTCATGTCAGGATTCACGAAATCGTGAAGTCCGAAACCTTGAAAAGGCAAAAAACCCATTGAGGAGCCAAAAAATTGATGAACGTGATGGGATTCGGCAATTCGCCACTTTAGGAGACAAGATATCAGGATTCCCTATTCTGGAATTCCTGAAGTCACAAAACGTGATACAGAAGCAGAGGAGGACGTGGCCAAAGACTTCGACATTTCGACATTTCAGGTTGCGGCAGGTGGAAGAGCCGAGAACCTCGACAACAGGGATCACGAAATCGTGAAACTTGAAGTTACAATTTGGCGAAAGATGCAATTTCATTGTTGGTCAGAAGATAAGAGTTGATGTCTAGTGTTTGCTTACGCAGGCTCAACTCATAAGGACCTGTGGATACACCGTGAGTGTATGAGATATTCCCTGAGGGAAAAACAAGGAGTCAATTAGACTCAAGGGGCAGATTTAGAAAGATCCTATGTGGATCCCAGCCTGATGGCAGGGGGTCTGCGTGAAGTGGTATCAGAGCATAGAAAAAGTTCTTTGCTTTCTGTAGCAGAGAAAAGAGAAATTTTACAGCCATGCCGCCAAGAAGAAGAGGCAGGCCAATGCCTGATCCAACAATGGAAAGAGAAATGCGCGAACTACGTGCTAGGCTTGATGCCATGGAGATAGCACAGAGGCGCACAGTCGACGCTGGAGATATCAGCGAGGCTGAAAGTGAAAATGAAGTTGAACATGAAGGAGAAGCAGTTGCAGCCGAAGATGCTGTGGATGAACGCTTATTCAGGGTTGTTACAAGGATAGGTGCCAGAGAAAAAATGGACATTCCAGTATATGAAGGAAACCTGGATGTTGAAGAGCTTCTAGACTGGATTACGGCTCTGGATAATTACTTTGACTATGAGGATGTCGAGGAAAACAAGAAGGTCAAGCACGTTGTCACAAGACTTAAAGGCCATGCAACATTATGGTGGGATGAACTGCAGGCTAACAAATGCTGCAAAGGCAAGCAAAAAATCAAGAGTTGGGATAGAATGGTTCTGAAGATGAAAGCCAAATTCATACCCAAGGATTATCAAATTACTTTGTATGGGAGAATGCAAAATTTGAGACAGAATTTGATGTCAGTGAAAGAATACATTGTAGAGTTCTACAAGATAAACATCAGAGCAGGTCATCGGGAAAGCGATGATGAAAAGGTTGCCAGGTACATGAATGGTCTGAGGTATGACATTCAAGACGAGATGAGCATGATGACCCTTAGGAATGTAAAGGATGCTTATTAGATGGCACTAAAAGCTGAAGAGAAGCTGAGCCAAAAACGAGGTCAAAGAGGCCGAGGCAGAAGTCAAGCCAGAGGCAAAACAATCTCCCAAGACATAACCTAGAAATCTAAAGAAGAGGGGAAGAAACCTCAAACCCAAACTTAGAGAGGGGGAAGCTCACAGAGAGGACAATATGCTGATAGAAATACTTTTCCTCATACTAGAGGAAGAGGAAGAGGCAGAGGTGGTGAAGTGAAATGTTTTACCTGTGGAAAATTCGGACATAAATCTTATGAGTGTCCAGATAGGAAGAAAGAAGGTGGTGAAAATCACATTGCCGAAGCACAAGGATGAAATGTTGAGGCAGAAGATGTTTAGGCTAGAAGATATTTAATGACAAGGAAAGTTCTCTTAACGCCAAATAAGGAGACAGAGAACCTAGCCCAAAGGAATAGACTTTTTCAGATTGCTTGCAAGACCAAAGACAGGGTATGCAAAGTAATAGTGGACAGTGGTAGAACAGATAATCTCGTTTCTATAGAGACGGTAGAAAAGATGGAGCTAGAGACTATTGTACATCCAAGCCCATACAAAGTTTTGTGGCTACAAAAAGGACATCAGGTAAATGTCACTAAATAGTGTTTAGTTGAATTTAAAATAGAAGGATATAAGGATGAAATATTATGTGATGTCATTCCCATGGATGTTTGTCATCTATTTCTGGGTAGACCATGGCAATATGACAGAAACATGATTTATGATGGGAGAAAGAACACATACACCCTGGAGAAGAATGGGAGGACAGACATGTTGCTCTTGATTAAGGATAAAGAAGTAAAAATAGAGGTGAGAAACACTGTAATTCTCATGAGTGGGAAGGAACTTATTAAGGAGGTTAAAAAGAAGGAAGACACACAATTTATTGTGGTCAGGAAGCCTAGAATTGTTTTGGCTAGTACAAGGATGGATGATTTACCAGAGGAAATCCAGAAGTTGCTGGAGGAGTTTGTTGATATAGTAGTGGACGAACTACCTTGTACATTGCCACCGATCAAGAGTATAAGCCATCACATTGATATTATACCTGGAGCCAGTTTACCGAACAAAGAAGCGTATAGGTTGACGCCATAGGAAAATGAAGAAGTCAAGAGACAGGTCTAGGATTTAATGGACAAAGGGTTGGTTAGAGAGAGTTTGAGTCCATGAGTTGTTCCAACAGTGCTCAGCCCAAAGAAAGATGGAGGCTGGAGGATGTGTACAGACTCAAGGGCAATCAATAAGATTACCATCAGATACAGATTTCCATTGCCAAGGATGGACGATTTGATGGATTGCTTGAGTGGAGCAAAGTTTTTTTCAAAGATGGATTTGAAAAGTGGATATCATCAAATTCGTATGAGAGAAGGTGATGAATGTAAGACAACATTCAAAACGAATGAGGGGCTGTATGAATGGCTTGTTATGCCATTTGTCTTAACAAATGCACCCAGTACTTTCATGAGATTGATCAATGAAATCTTGAAGGAGTTCATCGGGAAATTCGTCATTGTATATCTTGATGATATACTGATTTTCCGCAAGACGGAAGCAGAACACTTGAAGAATTTAGCTACAGTGATGAGGAGATTACAGCAAGAGAAATTGCTGATTAATGTGAAGAAATCAACATTTATGAGGACAAAACTCATTTATTTGGGTTTTGTTATCTCTACAGATGAGCTAAAAATCGTTTCGGATAAGGTAGAGGCGATTAAGAATTGGCAATCACCGAAAAGTGTGTTTGAAGTTCAAAGCTTCCATGGTTTAGCTAGCTTCTACAGGAAATTCATCCGAAACTTCAGTAGAATTAGTGCACCAATGATGGATACAGTGAAGAAAAGACACAAATATTTTCATTGGACAAAGGAAGCAGAGAAGAGTTCTAATCTATTGAAGAAAAAGATCACGGAGCAACCAATTTTGGTTTTTCCAGACTTTAACAAGACGTTCCAGGTCAGGTGTGATGCAAGTGGGTTTTCAATTGGAGTGGTCTTGAGCCAGGATGACAGGTCGGTCACATACTTCAACGAGAAATTGAATGAAGCGAAGATTAAATACTCAACATATGACAAATAATTCTATGTTTTCATACAAGCGCTGAAGAAATGGAGACATTATTTGGTTCCTAATGAGTTTGTTTTGTACAACGATAATCACACTTTGCAATTCGTGACTCAACAGGAAAAGTTGAACCAAAAGCATGCTAAATGGGTTGAATACATGTAGAATTTTACTTTTGTAATTAAACATATTTCTGGAACTGCTAACAAAGTTGTTGATGCTTTGAGTAGGAAATGTTTTCTTATGCAGGAATTTAGGGTCAAAACTTTGGGTTTTGATAACCTCAAAGAAATGTACAGGGATGACCCAGATTTTAAAGAAGCGTATGAGGCGTATGAGAAACCAATTCTCAGGGACAGAAGACAATGGACCGAATATATGATCCAGGACGAATTATTATTCAGGGGCAATCAGCTATGTATTCAGAAATGCTCCATGAGGGAGAATTTGTTGAAAGAAAAACACAGTGGAGGGTTGGACGCACATTTCGGTCATGACAAAATGTTCTCAAAGTTGAATGGTGCATATTTTTGGCCAGGGATGAGGACAGCTGTTAATAAATTTGTGGACAGATGTAGGATTTGTCAGCACGTAAAGGGGAAAAGGCAGAACACAGGGTTATACCATCCATTACCCATACCTGAGAGGCCGTGGAATACAGTGAGCATGGATTTCATATTGGGACTACCAAGGACACAAAGAGGATGTGATTCAATCTTTTTGGTGGTAGACAGATTTTCAAAGATGGCACATTTCATACCATGCCAGAAAACCAACGACGCAACTCATATTGTGAACCTGTTTTTCAAAGAAGTCATCAGACTTCACGACTTGCCAACGAGTATAGTTTCAGATCGAGATACCAAGTTCGTACGACATTTATGGAGGACTTTATGGAAGAAGCTAGGGACAAGTTTGTCTTTTATCTCAACTTATCATCCTCAGATGGATGGGTAGATAGAAGTTGTAAACATAATCTTGGGAGATTTACTGAGGAGCCTAGTGACTGAACACCACAGTCAGTGGGATCACATTCTGCCACAGACGAAATTTACTTATAATGATTCAATCAATAGAAGCACAAGGCAGAGTCCATTTCAAATTTTATATGGAATGCATCCAAGGGGAGTTTATGAATTAAAATATATGGAACAAACTGAATTTAGAAGTGCTAGTGCAGAGGACTTTGCAGAAGCAATGTAGGAGCTTCACAACCGAGTTAATGAACGATTGCAGAATTCGAGTCAAGAGTACAAGCATAGAGCAGATCAACACAGACGAGAACTTCAATTTGAAGTTGGTGATCTGATTCTTTCACATCTGAGGAAGGAGAGGTTCCCAAGGGGAACATATAAAAAACTGAAAATGAAGAAGATTGGACCATGCAAGGTCATAAAGAAATTTGGGGCAAACACATATGAGATTGAATTACCTGATGGGATCGAAATTTCACCGATATTCAACATCTCAGATTTGTGCCCATACAAAGATGAAGAAGCAGGGGCAGAGAATGAACAGACAGAATTTCAGTGGACCAAACAAATGCTTGTAGCTAAAAAGCCACAAATGGAAAGTATAATTGATAAGAGGGTCAACAGGAAGACCAGGAGGAAAGAGTATTTTGAATACTTGGTCAAATGGAAGGGACATCCAGTTGAAGATACCAGTTGGGAGGATGAAGTAGAAATTCAGAAGCATGGACAGACTATGCAAGAGCTCATGAACAGGAGTTCATGAAAATTTTCAAGCAAGGGAGTATGATGCAGGAGAATCACAAGCAGCCAACCAAGCGAGCATGAAGGCAGAAGACAACTAGAAAGTGCAACACACATTTTACACATTTTGGAAATGTTTTTGAAAAATGAAAAAGTGAAAATTAATGTAATAGCTAGAAGCATACTTACATTTATATCTGACTGTTGTAAATAGATCATGAGCAATTTTCTCTCATCTGTCAATGTAAAAGGCATTTAAGCCCAGTTAATGAAAGTAGGTAGGTTTGAATTATGGATTAGACAGTTTTAGAGTGTAGGAGGGAAAATGGATATACACACCCTCATCTTTAAATCATGGTATCATTAGATCATTGTAACATTAGCATAGAGCAGCAGAAGAAGAAAGCTATAGCAGAGAGTTGTAGAGAAGAACCCATGTACAGAAGCTTTGAATTAATATATGAAGCTTTGAATCAGACTCATGGTGTTATGATGTTTTCTATGTATACATGTTGAATGGTATGCTAATAGTTGTTTTATTCTCTCTGTTATACATTTGATTTAATACTGTTTTGAATGTATCATTTCATATTAAATGTTCGAAGCCTGAGAGAAGAAAGAGAATGAGTTTCAATTGTTTCTCTTCCTAGGAGAGAATTTCCTGCAAGGAGTGTAGTGAAATGTCCACAAGGAGTGCGTTGACAAAGGTTTAGAGTTTACCTCTGAAAGCTCAGGAGGGATACTGTTGTTCTCATTCCAACAGAAGAGCAAGTGAAGCACATGAGCCGTGCAAGGCATGTGCAGGCTAGATGAGTCCTTTGAAATTATTAACTAAGGTGGAAGGGAGAAAGACTGTTGTTGCAGAAGGTGCACAGAGTCGAGAGTTTAAATACACAGAAGTATTTGAAGGTCTACAGCAAGGAGTGCGAGTAGAGGCCCTTTTTCGAGGCTTTAATTTACCAGAGAAAGCTCATAAGAGGTAGCACCTTTGAAGTGTTCGAAGGAAGGTAGGAAGTGGAATCTTCATGAAGATGGTTAAGCTCCAGTGAAGGAACATTGGCTCGTTGCATAGAGATTCTTGAGGGAAGAATCAAACGGTTGAATTTATCTATGGAGAATTCATGAAATAGCGAGGACCGTAGGATCCAGGAGAGCTGCAGGGAAGTTAAGCATTGGACGAATCCATCCTTTCAGAGGTAGGATCCAATGTGGACCATTGATCGCGATTGTTGGGCCGTCAAGATCCTTTCGAGATTTCAGGGGTTGTATGTCTAAAGTGTGGACGAAACCCTTGGTCGCTCGACCTCCTTAAGCACAAACTGGATTATCATAAGTGAAGGCGAGGAGCAGAATTTTCAGCGTTTCAGAATTTCAGAGTTCAACATTTCGGGGGTCCTAATGAAAAGGAGTTGAGGCATAGTAGCAGAGAAATCCCGAAGTCATGAGATGTGACAGAACTTGATGTGAATTTCGAGATTTAGGTAATTTGGGATTCAGAATACCGGAAGTCCTGATGACAAGGAGCCAGGGGCCTTTGTATTGAAAACCCCAGAGTTGTAAAACCTGGAAAATCCTTGAAGTGGCATTTTGGCATTTCGGGGATCAGGGTTTTGGCATGCCCGTTGACAAGGATTCGGGACACTTCACGTCAGAAATCCTGAAGTTGCGAAACGCAAAATATTTGTGAAGGCACGTTTCAGCATTTTGGTGTTTCAGAATTCGGGAATTCGGGATTTGTGGTGACAAGTGTTTTGGGATCGAGAGTTTTGAACTCCCGGTACCTGGAAGCCTGAAATAATGTGAGCCATTGGATCTCAAGGAAGGATATCAGTCGTTGATTCCATAGAAGGTATCGCATCAGAATTCAGGGATTCGAAGTGATAGGGGAACGACAGTCGAAGACTGATTCAAGTTTCGAAAGCCGAGAAATGTGACAGGTGGCAGGAATCCAAGTCAGAGACCGAGGACAACTGAGAGGACAGGTGGCAAGTCTTCATCAATAGTCGGAGTCAGACTCCGTTGACTATTTTTGGGTTCAGGGGTTGGAGATTCAGGTAACCTCGCATCAGGATTCGTGAAATCTCGAAGTACAAAACCCCAAAAAGGAAAAAATCCCATTGAGGAGCCAAAAAATTGATGAACGTGATGAGATTCAGCAATTCGACACTTTAGGAGACAAGAGATCAGGATTCCCTGTTCTAGAATTCCCAAAATCATGAAACGCGATACAGAAGTAGAGTTGGATGCGTCCAAAGACTTCGGCATTTCGACATTTCGGGTTTTGGTAGGTGGAAGAGCCAAGAACCTCGACAACAGGGATCGCGAAATCGTGAAACCTGAAGTTTCGATTTGGAGAAAGACACAATTTCATTGTTGGCCAGAATATAAGAGTTGATGTCTAGTGTTTTCTCACACAGGCTCAACACATAAGGATCAGTGGATACACCGTGAGTGTATGAGATATTCCCCGAGGGAAAAACAAGGAGTCAATTAGACTCAAGGGGCAGATTTAGAAAGATCCTGTGCAGATCCTGACCTAAGGGAAGGGGGTCCATGTCAAGTGGTATCAGAGCATAGAAAAAGTTCTTTGCTTTCTGTAGCATATAAAAGAGAAATTTTACATCCATGCCACCGAGAAGAAGAGACAGGCCAATGCCTAATCCAACAGTGGAAAGAGAAATGTGTGAACTATGTGTCAGGCTTGATTCCATGGAGATAGCATAGAGGTGCACAGTCGACGCTGGAGATATCAGTGAGGATGAAAGTGAAAATGAAGCTGAACATGAAGGAGAAGCAGTTGCAGTCGAAGATGCTGCGGATGAACGCCTATTCAGGGTTGTTACAAGGATAGGTGCCAGAGAAAAAATGGACATTCCAGTATATGAAGGAAACCTGGATTTTGAAGAGATTCTAGACTGGATTAGGGCTCTAGATAACTACTTCGACTATGAGGATGTCGAGGAAGACAAGAAGGTCAAGCATGCTGTAACAAGACTTAAAGAGCATGCAACATTATGGTGGGATGAACGGCAGGCTGACAGATGCTGCAAAGGAAAGTAGAAAATCAAGAGTTGGGATAGAATGGTTGCGAAGATGAAAGCCAAATTCATACCCAAGGATTATCAAATTATTTTGTTTCGGAGAATGCAGAATTTGAGACATAAGATGATGTCAGTGAAAGAATACACTGAAGAGTTCTACAAGATAAACATCAGAGTAGGTCATTGGGAAAGCGATGATGAAAAGGTTGTCGAGTACATGAATGGTCTGCGATATGACATTCAGGATGAGATGAGCATGATGACCCTTTAGAATGTAGAGGATGATTATTAGATGGCTCTGAAAGCTGAAGAAAAGCTAAGACAAAATCAAGGTCAAAGAGGCTGAAGCAGAAGTCAAGCCAGACGCAAAACAGTTGCCCAAGACAGAACTCAGAATTCTAAAGAAGAGGGGAAGAAACCTCAAACCCAAACTGAGAGAGGGGGAAGCTTACAGAGAGGACAATATGTTGATAGAAATAGTTTTCCTCGTACCAGAGGAAGAGGAAGAGGCAGAGGTGGTTAAGTGAAATGTTTTACCTGTGGAAAATTTGGACATAAATCTTATGAGTGTCTAGATAGGAAGAAAGAAGGTGGTGAAACTCACATTGCCAAAGCACAAGGACAGAATGTTGAGGCAGAATATGCTGAGGGTGAAAGATCTTTAATGATGAGAAAAGTTCTCTTAAGGCCAGAGAAGGAGGCAGAGAACCCAACCCAAAGGAACAGACTTTTTCGAACTGCTTGCAAGACCAAAGACAGGGTATGCAAAGTCATCGTGGACAGTGGTAGCATAGATAATCTCATTTCTACAGAGATGGTAGAAAAGCTGGAGCTGGAGACTATCGTACATCCAAGCCCATACAGAGTTTCATGGCTACAAAAAGAACATGAGGTAAATGTCACTAAACAATGTTTAGTTGAATTTAAAATAGGAGGATATAAGGATGAAATATTATGTGATGTCATTCCCATGGATGTTTTTCATCTATTGTTGGGTAGACCATGGCAATATGACAGAAACATGATTCATGATGGGAGAAAGAACACATACACCCTGGAGAAGAATGGGAGGACACACATGTTGCTTCCAATTAAGGATAAAGAAGTAAAAACAGAGGTGAGAAACACTGTACTTCTCATGAGTGGGAAGGAACTTCTTAAGGAGGTTAAAAAGAAGGAAGACACACAATTTATTTTGGTCAGGAATCCTAGAATTGTTTTGACCAGTACAAGGATGCATGATTTACCAGAGGAAATCTACAAGTTGTTGGAGGAGTTTGTTGATATAGTAGTGGGCTAACTACCTTGTTCATTTCCACTAATCAGGAGGATAAACCATCACATTGATCTTATACCTGGAGCCAGTTTACCAAACAAAGAAGCGTACAGGTTGACGCCACAGGAAAATGAAGAAGTCAGGAGATAGGTCTAGGATTTAATGGACAAAGGGTTGGTTAGAGAGAGCTTGAGTCCATGTGTTGTTCCAACAGTGCTTAGCCCAAAGAAAGATGGAGGTTGGAGGATGTGTACAAAATCAAGGGCAATCAATAAGATTACCATCAGATACAGATTTCCATTGCCAAGGATGGACGATTTGATGGATTGCTTGAGTGGAGCAAATTTTTTTTCAAAGATGGATTTGAAAAGAGGATATCATTAAATTCGTATGAGAGAAGGTGATGAATGGAAGACAACATTCAAAATGAATGAGGGTTGTATGAATGGCTTGTTATGCCATTTGTCTTAACAAATGTGTCCAGTACTTTCATGAGATTGATGAATGAAGTCCTGAAGCAGTTCATCGGGAAATTCGTCATTGTATATCTTGACGATATACTGATTTTCAGCAAGACAGAGGCAAAACACTTGAATCATTTAGCTACAGTGATGAGGAGATTACAACAAGAGAAATTGTTGATTAATGTGAAGAAATCAACATTTATGAGGACAAAACTCATTTATCTAGGTTTTTTTATCTCTGCAGATGAGCTGAAAATGGATCCGGATAAAGTAGAGGCGATTAAGAATTGGCCATCACCGAAAAGTGTGTTTGAAGTTCAAAGCTTCCATGCTTTATCTAATTTCTACAGGAAATTCATCCGAAACTTCAGTGGAATTAGTGCACCAATGATGGATACGGTGAAGAAAAGACACAAATATTTTCATTGGATAGAGGAAGCAGAGAAGAGTTTCAATCTACTAAGGAAAAAGATCATGGAGCAACCAATTTTGGTTTTTCCAGACTTTAACAAGATGTTCTAGGTCAGGTGTGATGCAAGTGGGTTTGCAATTGGAGCGGTCTTGAGCCAGGACAACAGGTCAGTCGCATACTTCAATGAGAAATTGAATGAAGTGAATATTAAATAATCAACATATGACAAAGAATTATATGTTGTCATACAAGCGCTGAAGAAATGGAGACATTATTTGGTTCCTAAGGAGTTTGTTTTGTACAACGATAATCACGCTTTGCAATTCGTGACTCAACTAGAAACATTGAACCAAAAGCATGCTAAATGGGTTGAATACATTCAGAATTTTACTTTTGTAATTTAACATATTTATGGAACTGCTAACAAAGTTGTTGATTCTTTGAGCAGGAAATGTTTGCTTATACAGGAATTTAGAGTAAAAACTTTGGGTTTTGATAACCTCAAAGAAATGTACAGGGATGACCCAGATTTTAAAGAAGCATATGAGGTGTCTGAGAATCCAATTCTCAGGGATAGAAGCCAATGGACCAAATATATGATCCAAGACGGATTATTATTCAAGGGCAATCAGTTATGTATTCCAAAATGCTCCATGAGGGAGAATCTGTTGAAATAAAAACACAGTGGAGGGTTGGCCGGACTTTTCGGTCATGACAAAACATTATCAAAGTTGAATGGCACATATTTTTGGCCAGGGATGAGGACAGATGTTAAGAAATTTGTGGACATATGTAGGATTTGTCAACACGCAAAGGGGAAAAGGCATAACACAAGGTTATAGCAGCCATTACCCATACCTGAGAGGCCGTGGGATGCAGTGAGCATGGATTTCATATTGGGATTACCAAGGACACAAAGAGGATGTGATTCAATCTTTGTGGTGGTAGA
>ML833337.1:0-11754 GCA_009831015.1 Picea engelmannii
GAGGAATATTATGACTTCCACGTGTCCATATTTTTCTCAACGTTTACTCTTTTTATAATATTTCTCTTTCCATATTTTTCTGAGCGGAGCCAGCTTTCTCCACGTGTCAATCTTTTTTACAATATATCTCTTTCCATACTTTTCTGAGTGGAGCCAACTTTCTCCACGTGTCAATCTTAAGTGCGTAATGCACAGGGAAAGGAATTGAAGTTGGACAGTTGGCGTTAAAACCTGGCCAATGTACGATCCAATGGATTCTACGTTTCTTCGTCTGTACTGTGCATTCGCTGCAAGTGTCTTACAGTCGTTGGAAGAGAAATATGTGTTGTCTACAAAGTCTGTTGGACTTATTCCACGTGGCACTAAATGTGACGGAGACGCTGAACAGGTGGGGATAGAGATTGAAGATTCCAAACTATGTTTTACAATGCTTGTGATGCCTGACTCGGGGAATAATTACAATACATGTAGACGTCCCGCCAGGAATCTTTGTGTCACTGAAGCCCTGTTTTGAGATCTTGATTGGAGAGTTAGATAAATCTGACTGTCTAGATTAAGGAGCTGAAAACAGACGTTGAATTGCTGCAAGAGTGGTTTTTGATGTAGCTATTTTCAATGGGAGGCTAGGAATGGTAGAAGAAATGGGATCTACACATTTAGAGATTCAGGAATTCATTGCTTACAACTTTCATTTGTGGAAGTTGAAAATGAAATATCTGCTTATTGAAAGAGAGCAGAGAGGTGGTTGAAGCTTGACACTGTAAAGCAAAAGGATTGGCACAAGATGAATGATAAATGATAAGACCATTGGTTTGATTGGTCTTAATCTAGTTGATTCTGTGTTAATGGATGCGTCATGGAAAACTATATCAAAGAAGTTTTGGAATAAGTTTGGTTCATTGTATGAAGTTAAATCCCTCATTAAGTTGTTGTTTATGTGGAATAAGTTGTATGCTTTGAAAATGAAGGAAGGATGGTGATAGGGTTATGGATCACTTTGATGCCTATAATGCTTGCTTAATCATTTCAAGGTCATGGGTAATGAAGTAAAGGACAATAAATGATGCATAACCTTGCTTCATAGTCTCTAGATTCTTGAGAGAATCTAATAGTTTCCATCAACAAAACTACAAAGATATAAATCTCAAAATAAATGAGATCCCACATCAATCATTGTAGGGGATAAGGAGAAGAACTTCTGAAATAAACAATAATTTAGAATAAATGAAATCATGGATCAATCATTGTAGGGTATGAGGAGAATAACTTATGAAATAAATAATAATTCATAAACTTTAGTAACTATAGGTGGCTCTCGAGAGTGAAATGAAAGATGGTGATAGGGTTATGGGTCACTTTGATGCCTACAATGCTCGCTTAATCATCTCAAGGCCATGGGTAATGAAGTAAAGTACAATGAATGATGCATAACCTTGCTTCATAGTCTCTAGATTCTTGAGAGAATCTAATAGTTTCCATCAACAAAACTACAAAGATATAAACCTCAAAATAAATGAGATCCTACATCAATCATTGTAGGGGATAAGGAGAAGAACTTCTGAAATAAACAATAATTTAGAATAAATGAAATCATGGATCAATCATTGTAGGGTATGAGGAGAATAACTTATGAAATAAATAATAATTCAGAAACTTTAGTAACTATAGGTGGCTCTCGAGAGTGAAATGAAAGATGGCGATAGGGTTATGGATCACTTTGATGCCTACAATGCTCGCTTAATCATCTCAAGGCCATGGGTAATGAAGTAAAGTACAATGAATGATGCATAACCTTGCTTCATAGTCTTCTAGAGTCTTGAGAGAATCTAATAGTTTCCATCAACAAAACTACAAAGATATAAATCTAAAAAAAATGAGATTGTGGATCAATCATTGTAAGGGAATAAGGAGAAGAACTTCTAAAATAAACAATAATTCAGAAATGTCAGTGACTGTAGGTCACTCTCGAGAGTGAAATGAAAGATGGTGAGTGAAATGAAAGATGGTGATAAGGTTATGGATCACTTTGATGCCCACAATGCTCGTTTAATCATATCAAGGCCATGGGTAATGATGCCTACAATGCTCGTTTAATCAGATCAAGGCCATGGGCAATGATGCCTACAATGCTTGTTTAATCAGATCAAGGCCATGGGTAATGAAGTAAAGGACAATGAATGATGCATAACCTTGCTTCATATTCTTTCAGATTCTTGAGAAATTCTAATAGTTTCCATCAACAAAACTACAAAGATATAAATCTCAAAATAAGTGAGATAATGGATCAATCATTGTAGAGAGATAAGGAGAAAAAGTTATGAAATAAACAATAATTCAAAAACTGTAATGACTATAGATATAGATAGCGGATCAATCATTGTAGAGAGATAAGGAGAAAAATGAAATAAACAATAATTCAGAAACTTTACTGACTATAGTTCACTCTCTAGAGTGAAATGACGAGATCTAATCAGAGATGCCAATAAACATAGAAAGTAATGCAATAGTCTAAACGTTCTATGTTTTGGCCCTTCTCTGGTGATATTTTATGGGGATATTTGCCCAAAATTTGGTGAAAATTTGTTAGATACGCATATTCGAGTGATTATTTCTGTACAATTCTAGTGCTCCAAGGGTTTTTCAGCATGCTGAGTCCATTTCTGCATTCAAAAATGTTTTTTTAATAACAAAAAATTGTGATTTCATGCAGATTTATGTCGTCGGATTCCGGGGAATAAAAACAAAACGTAGAACAGTTAAACAACGTCGAAAGTAACATCCAAAACCTGTTGAAAATTTCATGGATACCTATTTAATTTCATTAATTAGTGAAATTCTCCTATAAGTTATGGCCCATTTTGGATATCATAACTTTTTCATGAAAGAAACATTGATATGGAAATGGAAGCACGTACTTCAAGTAATATAGGCCTCTAGGTGATGTGTAAAGTATGGAACATATGAGTTTTGAATCCTTCAAAATGTTCAAGAAGTTCTTTAGTTATTAATAATTTGTTGGTGTTCCCTTTGAATGTATACATTAGTGTAGATCCATTTAAACCCGTAACTATCAAGCATCTAGATGGATCACTTTTATTAAGATGTAAATTTTTTTATCATTTAATTCCATGTCATGTATTAATTCTTTCATATCAAATGATAAAAAAATTACACCTTAAGAAATTTGATCCCTCCAGGTGCTTGATAGACACCTGTGTCTAAAATTTGTTTAAATTAATATTATTTTAAGTATTATAAAATAAATTATTATTCTTTTTTATTATATGATTTGTTCAACTTTATATAAATAAATATTTTTTAAAAATTGTATTATAATTTAATGATTAATTGACCATAAAAATGACTATCACAACAAATCAAAACAAAACAAAAGAATAAATAATAAATACAATTTTATTTTTTAATAAAAAATTAATGTATAAACCACAAATATATGTTGAATTTTTATTTTTTTTATATTTTCATAAAAAATGGATTAATTTTTGTAAAATGGTTATAATGCTTTGTCCAATTCTTGAAGATTAAGATGGAGGATGGCTCTGTAGTTCGTTCTTTCTCCTATGGCATCATGTTCTAGCCCTCACATCCTTGGGCGCGCTTGAGGGGCCCTCCCCCGACCCCTTTCAACAATTGTCTCCCTTGCAGGCATGTCGGGTCTCTTCTTTCCGACAAGTTTATGGTCTCAGTATAGTGATGGAGTCATTGGAGGAAGACCTAGTGGACTACTGGACTTGTGGGCCCTCTGTTATGTCTCTCTGCTTATGGGATCTTGAATTTGATCCTTCCCGAGAATCGATTTCAACCCTGAAATTTTGGGCCATCCTTCCTCACTTGCCCTTGGTGTTTTGGTCAGAAAAGGCCCTCGCTGCTATTGGGAATAAAATTGGTATCTTATATGGTTTAGAGATGGATTGGGACAAAAATTCCCATCGGATGTGGGCCTAGGTACAAGTGCAGGTGGATCTTAGGGATGGGATGGTTAACAACATTGATATGGTTTTTGGTGATAAGATATGGCATCAGAGAGTAGACTATTGGCGCCTTCCTTTTAGATGTTTCTCCGAAGGCAACCATATTCAAGCCCATTGCAAGAGATTTTTGGCCTCTCTTGGAATGCCATGAAGAAAAATGTGGGCTAAAAAGTCAAGTTCTATGAAATAAGTCTTTTCTCTAGCTAGGGTTTCTGAAGAGGACTTGGTTCTGGTTCATGTTGCGCAAATGGCTCCTTCTCAGTCGTTGGAAGGCCCACCCTACTCATCTCGTAAGCATCTTTCAACCCCTGTTCCTAGTTTGGACTTTGAAGTTAATATAATTGGTCCCTCTTTGGTTGGGTAGTCTCTGGTTTCTAACCCTCAGGTCGTTGTTTCCCCTATTCCTCCCCCCAATCCTTTTTTGGTTTCCGTTTCTTGTTCCTCGGTTTCCCTTGTTCCACCCCCCCTAGGATGCGCTTTGAGTTAGCTTCAGGGGTGAACCATATTGCGCCTAAGGTTTATCCTCCTTCCTCCCCCTCTGGTTGTCCCCCAGTCCTTTTCTTGCATTCCTCTTCCCATTCTCCCCCTCTCCCGTTGGCCCCTCCTTCGCCTCCCCCTTCCAAAGGGTATGCTCTTCACTCTTGCTTAGGTGACTCAGAGGTTTCCACATCCTTCAGAGGTCTATCTCTCAATCCAATTCAGTTCAACCCGATGGGTAGGAAATCAGATCTTCTAAAGGCCCAACATAGGGCGGTTCAGGATATTAGAAAAGGAAAACAATCTACCTTTTTAGGGGCCCTTAGATAAGGACATGCCCCTAAAAATCCCCCCTCATGAAGTTCCTTTCTTTCCACTTGCATGGGTCGGGGGTGCGCACAAGAAGCTATCCCTCTAAAGGCTTATCCAGAGCTTTAATCCTAATGTTTTGATGATTCAAGAGATAATGGTAGACAATGATAGAGCCCAAGCCTTGAACCTTGGCTAGAGGGGTGGTTGTTTTGTGCAGTGGACATGGAAGGTCAATCTGGAGGATTATTGACGAGTTGGAGCCCAGGTTGCAATGATATCTCTTCCTCTACCTCTGGTTCTTCCATTTTAGTCTTTGTGGATTGTAAAGATACCGGAATAATTTTAAATGTGGTGAATGTGTATGGACCTTACTCAAATAAGATTCCCTTCTAGGAGAATCTAGCGAAGTCTGGAATTCTGAGCGTCCCCAACACCATTTTAGGAGGTGACCTTAACTTCACCATCTCCCTGTGAGAAATTTGGGGGGTCACAATGATGTGTGACCCCTAGGAGGGGTTCTTCAAATATTTACTGGAAAAACATCACTTGGTTGACTTAGAACCAACTAAGTTGGTTCCTACCTAGAGGAGTTTTCAAACCAATGATGCATCCATTGCTAAACATCTGGCTAGGTTCCTTGTGTCGGAACAACTAGTGGGAGGCTCCTTACTATGGAATTCTTGGGTCTCTGAAGGTGGATTTTCCGACCATAGGCCTATTATGCTCTCAATTATATCTGGTGGTGAAGCCCCGCCTGCACCTCTAAATTTTAATCCATCCTGGCTATTGGAGGAAGAATATCGTAGGATTATTTCTGACTCCTAGATGCCCCTCTCTCGGTCATTTGACCTATCTTATATGGATCAATTCGCTTGGAATATCTGAATGGTTAAGAAGGTGTCGAAATAATGGCTAAGAGGATTCAAAGAAAGAACCCTAGTGAAGCTCAAAGAGACAGAGAAAACCATCTCCTCTTCTTAGTCTTGGATGAAGGCCCTCTTTCAGATGCCCTTCTTCATCATTTACGCGAGGTCAGAGCCACCCGTCAAGATATTATTGTGAAAGAGGAAAAATCATGGAGGCTTAAAAGAAGATCCCTTTGGCTTGCAACAGGGGACAATAATATAATTTTTTTCCATCAGTATGCTAATTATTGAAAAATATCAACTCAATTTGGGAGATCCACAATTGTAGTGGCTCAATGCTTAGTTCATTCCAAGAAAAGGTTGTTGCTAGTGTGGACTTCTTCCAATCCCTTTTTCTAGGAGCCTCAGGGTTTCCCCATTCAAAAAATTATACAGGTGGTATCCAAATTCCCCTCGGTTTTTACTAAGGATATGAACTATTCCCTCTATGAGGAAGTCACAAAATCATAGTTACAAGCATCCTTATTTTCTATGCAAAGTGGGAAGAGTCTGGGGCCCAAAGGTCTCTCAGTTAAATTTTACATTGGATTTTATGACCTCATCAAAGGAGATATTATGAAGTTTATTAAGGAGTCTCAAGCTTCTAGTAAGGTTCTTGGCTCTTTCAACTCTACGTTTCTTGCCCTCATCCCCAAAAAACAAGCTCGGGTTTCCTTTGGAAACTTCAGGCTTATATCATGCTGCAATGTCATTTACAAATTGATCTCCAAAGCAGTCGCTAGAATTATCAAGCCGATGTTGAGCGACATCATTTCCTAGGAACCGTTTGGTTTCCTATGCCACCACCAGATCCATGATATTATAGTCATCGCCCAAGAAGTCTAGCATTTTTCTAAATTGTCGAAGCGACCTTTAGCCATGTTAAATCTAGATCTTTCCAAATCTTTTGATCGGGTCATTTGTGTTGAATTTTTTGTATGCTTGTTTAACCATAGACAATGTCACATCATTGTCACCCAACCATAGGCCCAAGGCCACCCCCGAGCATCGTAACCTTTACTTAGAATACTTCTGGTAAGCCTAGTCCAGAACCAACAGATAAACCCTAGTTTTTAACCACAACACCAACTCAAGACAAGTAGAGCATTCATTCTCCCAAGGGTAGCACACAAGAGAGAGAGTCTCCATATCCACAGAACAAGTACCATACACAATTGCAGCTGCACTACTCTCTCAGACTTGTGCCATAAGAATATCACCAAGAGTATCACCAAGAATATTGCCAAGAGTTTCACCAAGAATATCACCAAGAGTTTCACCAAGAATCACCAAGAGAATCACCAAGATAGTGTTATAGAGAGACCAATATACAAGAGATGACCATATGCTCTTATTCCTCCTTGCAGCTACAGTTTCAGCTCTCCACAAGACTTGCACACTTTCTGTTTTTGGCTGTCCAAATGAGTTAAAATGTCCTATATTTATATTAATTTGTCCTGTGACTTTTTTGGCTAGGCCGACCTGACTTGTTGGTAATTATATTTTTTGTTTATCTTTTTCCTATGGAGTCGACTTGTATTTCTGGAAGATAATAATCTAATATTATTATTCTGCTAGGCCAACTTGTCTTTTAGGGTTTCCACACATCTATTTAATGGTTCACTTGCTTCCAAAATATTATATTCTAAGTCAAAGGTTACACGTGGAGGTTAATACTTCCCATAGCTACCAAAACATCAACACTCCCTCTTATATAGGGAGGTATTAACTAAGATGTTATTCATGTAGTGGTCTCAAACACATGCATCCATCTCACATGACATGGGAAAGACTCACATCATTTGCATACCAGTCTATAGGTAGAAATACCATATCCTCACATGATATCCATAGTGCAACATGACTTCATCCCTTGCATCCAAGGTATGTGGGTTGCTCTCAATAGCTACAACATGTCCCCATGACATCCACTACCCTGCAATGCATTAGTACTTGATCATGTGCACCCTCGGTCTCAGTGACAACCCTTTTTCATGCTGGATGAGATCCACTTGTCTCAGTGCCAACCCTTTTTCATGTTGGATGAGATCCACCAGACTCAGTGCCAACCCTTTTTCATGCTGGATGAGATTTTACATTTGTTCTCAGTGCCAACCCTTTTTCATGCTGGATGAGACCCAATAGACTCAGTGCCATCCCTTTTTCATGTTGGATGATATTTTTCCATTTGTTCTCAGTTCTATCCCTTTTTCATGTTGGATGAGAACACTCCCTCTGAAGAGGGACCATGCCAATATTTTCCATGAAGTACTTGAACTTCTTCCTTGATAGGGTCTTGGTGAACACATATGCAACCTAATCCTCAGAAGTCACAAAATAGAGCCTCACTGCTCCCCTCTATACCATATCCATGATATAGTAGTATCTTATCTTGATATGCTTCGACCTGTCATGGAACATCGGGTTCTCTGACAACTTCATGGAACTCTGGTTGTTACATGAAATGCAGGTCACCTCCAATCCGAGACCAAATAAGCCAGAAAACAACTTTCGAAGCCACACTGCTGCACATGATGCCACATACTCAGCTTCAACCATATTGAGCACCACACATGACTACTTCATGCATCTGTTGGAGCCTCCTTCTCCTTACTGTAGTACCCAAATCCCACTGGAACTGATTGTCTGACTCCCTCTCGAGCACTGAATATCAATTGGATCTTCAATATGATGACTTCATCACTTATCCTCAAGAACAAGTCTTGTCATCCTCTTCTTGTAGGTCTTACCTACAAGTCAAATTTAGTCCAATAGTCAACAACATTCCATAATAATGAAATTAATCAAGGAATAAAGCAATAACAATTTCTTAAGTATGATGACGTAGTACTCAAATTCATGCAATGCATCAGTACCTGATCATGTGCACCCTCGGTCTTAGTGCCAACCCTTTTTCATGTTGGATGAGATCCACCTGTCTCAGTGCCAACCCTTTTTCATGTTGGATGAGATCCACCAGACTCAGTGCCAACCCTTTTTCATGATGGATGATATTTTACATTTGTTCTCAGTGCCAACCCTTTTTCATGTTGTATGAGACCCAATAGACTCAGTGCCATCCCTTTTTCATGTTGGATGAGATTTTTCCATTTGTTCTCAGTTCCAGCCCTTTTTTATGATGGATGAGAACATTCCCTCTGAAGAGGGACCACGCCAAACTTGTCTATGAAGTACTTGAACTTCGCCCTTCGCAAGGGCTTGGTGAATACATCTGCAACCTAATCCTTGGAAGTCACAAAATGGAGCCTCACTGCTCCCCTCTATACCATATCCATGATATAGTAGTATCTGATCTTGATATTCTTCAACCTGTCATGGAACATCGGGTTCTATGACAACTTCATGCAACTCTGGTTGTTACACCAAATGTAGGTTGCCTCCAATATGAGACCAAATAACCCAGACAATAGCTTTCGAAGCCACACTACTACACATGTTGCCACATACTCAGCTTCAACCATACTGAGCACCACACATGACTTCTTCCTGCATCTGTTGGAGCCTCCTGCTCCTTACTGTAGTACCCAAATCCCACTGGAACTGACTGTCTGACTCCCTCTCAAGCACTGAATATCAACTGGATCTTCAATATGCTGACTTCATCACTTATCCTCCAGAACAAGTCTCGTCATCCTCTTCTTGTAGGTCTTACCTACAAGTCAAATTTAGTCCAATAGTCAACAACATTCCATAATAATGAAATTATTCAAGGCATAAAGCAATAACAATTTCTTAAGTATGATGACGTAGTACTCATAGTCATGCAACCACACACAAAGTTTTATTATCTTTGACCACACTTCTTCTCATCACTCATCCACATACTAATACATGTGGAAACTATCTAGATGCTTTCCATCTCTACTAGAACATACTATAAGGAGCGTGCTATGTTAGTAAAGAGGTTTCATCCTAGACATGCTCCATCATGAGATATTGTGCAGTGCTATAGGATACATACTTATAACATCACATGCCAAACATGAGCCTACTGTTTAAAAGAAAATTGAGTCACATCATGAATAAAACATATGACAATTAATCAATCATAGTAAGGGATATAGAGTCCTCCCTCTTAATCTCGACTATCAGGTATGATCATGTCATGGAGATGCACTGCTCCTAGAGACTTCCTGTCTCTGAGCATCACATCATGCACAATTACGTCGAAAGGTCTTTATGTCTGCTTCATTGTATGGGACACTGGATCCCTTTGATCTTTGAATCCTTCTGAGTTGGTACTTGGAGGGGTCGCTTGCCTCACCACTGGTGGAGCCAGCTCCTTGTCATGATATGGCTCGTCAATGCTATATGGCTTTGCATCTTGAAAAGTGTCATGAGACCATGTTGGTCTCGTCCTGGTTACTGTAATGAATATGGGTAGGCCCTTCTAGCTCTACTAAATCTTCATGATGATATGAAGAGTGATCAAATATACTTGAGGAATTTGATCGGTCATCTTTGGATCTTTCTGCTCCTCACAATCAATCTCCATATTAGATACTTTGTATCTCACAAAAATACCCTTCTTCGTATTCTTCCTCTTTGGTACATGGATGTATATAGTCGTGTATACAACTTCTTATCTGGATAGTCTGCTCCATGTCTCAAACTGGAGACCATCTAATATATTGTCTCCTGCAACCTTCACTATAACTTCCCTCAGAGTTATCACCTGTGACCTGTTTGGAACAAGAACAACAAAGGGAAAACAACAGATAAGAATAATACTCTTATAATAATAAAAACAAGAATGAGAACAATAATCACAATAGCTCCTTCTCATAGAGAATTTTAGGGGCGAAATTTCTCCCATGGGAGAAATCTATCCCCTTCAAATTTTGGCAGGAAGAATTTTATATATTAAACAAAAACCCATATTAATCCCAATTCGCCCCCCTTTTATTTTTAAAACAATATTAATTATATATTTAGCCCAAAAATGGCGGTCAAAATTTAAATATTAATTACATTTTCTCCTTGGAAAAATGGTGATCATCCTCCCTTTCCCCTGATTTCTAGGAGTAGCCATCGATCTTCTAGGGTTTTCACCCACAATTTTAGTTTTTTCACAGGGCCAAGGACCATGATTCGCCTCAATTTGGGAATGGCCATTGGCCTTAGGGTTTTTTCTCCCATCGGTTTGGAGTTTTTAGTTTTACAGAGGATGCCCCCTATTTGGAGTTTTTACATGAATTTGGTCGTGGGTTTCAGAAAAAATTTCCCCAATTTGATGGTGATTCACAATATTAATAGATCCAAGTGGTTTGACTTGAAATATTCGGCCATTCCTAGCTTGAAATATTCAAAGTCCAAGTTCCAACTCGAAATTCTATTGTCAAAATTTGCAAATTATAGGAGGTGAAAGCTTCAAGTTCTTTCCATCTTCTCGGTCGCTCTGTGTTAACGTTTCTGGTTTCTAGACTGGCCCCTGCAACATCTTTCTTATTGGATAAATCCGTAAGTGCGGACACAAACCGATCTCCCTATATCCACCTGGATCTAGAACAAAACAAGACAGAATATACCGCTTTCCCTAGATCTAACTATTGAATTAAATTGGAAGTGAGAATAAGAGACATACCTCGTAATCACTTCCTTAATCTTTGTTTCTCCTGCTTCACTCCGGCACTCTTGTGCAGTCAAGATCAAAACAACACAAACCAACCAAAGTGAAAGAAAATAATATATTCAATAGCTAATCTATACATATGATCAAGGAGTTATGTAATAAAGTAAATCTAACTTTATGGGAAAGAAACATATTACTGTATCATATTAAATGTGAAAGAGAGATTACAACCGTCGCCTTGATGTCGTAAGGTCCCTTCCAACTGTCCTTCGTTCCCCACACACTTCTTGCTCCAAGGATTCTGAAACCATAGATCTGATAGCTACTCACAATATATCTTGACAAAGCAAATCTCAAAGCCACTCTAACCAAGCCAAATCTAACAAAGCTCAAGAACAAGAACCCACAAGCTCACAAAAGCTCAAGCTAACTTTCTCCATGAGAACTCCTCTCCTTTTATAAGTTGAAGAGGATA
>ML833337.1:16741-51551 GCA_009831015.1 Picea engelmannii
TGATTCTCGCAGGCCACTAAAGGGTACAGTGCGAGAATGCCTGTAAACAAGAAAAAAATTGAAAAAGGGCAAAATTTCTGAGAGAACTCTCAGATCCAGAGAGTCTTGATGGATCTCCCACAGACTCAGAGATCATAAATCAATAAATAAAAGCAAGGGAAACTAGACTAACTAGGAAACAATCCAATCCCTAGCGGAGTCGCCAATTTTGTTTTTGGATAAATCCGTAAGTGCGGACACAAACCGATCTCCCTAAATCCACCTGGATCTAGAACAAAACAGGACAGAATATATCGCTTTCCCTAGATCTAACTATTGAATTAAATTGGAAGTGAGAATAAGAGACATACCTTATGAACGCTTTCCTTAGGTCTCTGTTGTTCCGAGCTTTGCTTCAACGCTCTTGCACCGTTCAGATCACAACAACACAAACCAATCGAAGTAAAGACAGATTAATATATTCAATATCTAGTCTATGCATATGATCAAGGAGTTATGCAATAAAGTAGATCTAACTTTATGGGAAAGAAACATATTACTGTATTATATTAAATGTGAAAGAGAGATTACAACCATTGCCTTGATGTCGTAAGGTCCTTTCCAACTGTCCTTCGTTCCCCACACACTTCTTGCTCCAAGGATTCTGAAACCATAGATCTGATAGCTACTCACAATCTATCTTGACAAAGCAAATCTCAAAGCCACTGTAACCAAGCCAATAATTCCAAGCCAAAGAACCCCTTCTCCATGAGAGCTCCTCTCCTTTTATAATTTGAAGAGGATAAGGTGAGGAGGTTAGGATGATCCCACTAAATCATGAAAGCGAGTAAGATCCAAACCATTCGGATGCCACCTCACCATAGAAGCTTCTCCTTCTAGAAGATTCAAGAAAACGCTCGTTTTTCCCACGTGCTGGCATTCTCGCACCCTAGCTATAGTGAAACCTACGAACTGTTCGCACCCTGGCTATAGTGCAACCTGCAAGAATGGGTCATTCTCGCACCCTGCCTATATAGCAACTTGCGAACTTCCTTTTTTATAAGGTTTTTACATAGGAAAATGCAACTTCTTTTCTCAGGAAAAGTTCTTCTCCCTTCTCTCTTCAGGAACTCAAGCCACCGACCCCTCTGAAGGCAACATATAGGTTTACATCATTAACGATCATAGGGATGACGAAAATAATGTGTAACAATCTTGAATCTTGATATCAGGTAAGTCATAAGTGGATTCTAATCCCTCTATGCAAATTTTGAAAATTTTCACGACTGTGTAGGGATAATCTTAATATCTTATCATTTATGGGTCCATGGTTCTTCGCTCCGCTAGTAGCAGAGTTGTTTCAGGCATTCATTAAGTGCATATGCTAGTAGGGATTATCCTGATCGCTGATAGAGACCACCCAACCTCCAGGATAGAAGAGGCTTCAGGTCATGACAACTTACAAGTGATTGTTTGAGTTAGTGATTGGAGTAGATTAGTAGTTATGTGTAACGTGTTTAAGTTTTTGAGCTTACCCACAGTTTGAATAAATTACCTAGGTGTTTTTAAATCATTCTTACAAGCTGGTGTTGAAACACGATGTTTTGGCACAATGTTTCAACACCATTTTCCCAATTCTCATTGCTTGTGTGTTTCCACGCACGTCGCACAAGTGTCATCTTGATCAATGATAGAGCCCACAACCCCACCCAGCCTCCAGGATAGTAGAGGCTTCAAGTCATGATGAGTGATTGTTTGGGTTAGTGATTGCCAATTGGAGTAGATCAATAGTTATGTGTTTCAGTTTTTTATCTTACTCACAGACTACAGTTTGGATAAATTATTAAATTACATGGGCATTTTTAAATCATTCTCACAAGCTAGTGCTAAAACACGATGTTTTAGCACAATGTTTCAACACCATTTTCTCAATGCTCATTGCTTGTGTGTTTCCACGCACATCGCATAAGTGTCATCCTGATCAGTGATAGAGCCCACCTAGCCTCTAGGATAGAAGAGGCTTCATGTCATGACAAGTGATTGTTTGGGTTAGTGATTGGAGTAGATCAGTAGATCTGTGTTTAAGTTTTTGAGCTTACCCATAGTTTGGATAAATTACCCGGTCGTTTTTAAATCATTCTCACAAGATGGTGCTGAAACATGGTGTTTCAACATAATTTTCCTAATGCTCATTGCTTGTGTGTTTCCACTCACAAGTGTCATCAATAAAATGGAAATACATGGAAAGCACATAACTCAAGAAAAATGAGACGTAGAATCTGTGTCTTCTCTTTTCTATTGATATTCAATGAGTTCTCTTTTACATTCGGCAGGAAGAATCCTTGAATAGATCTTAGATATATTTATTTATACAAAAATGTCTTAACCAAAAGTAGTTATACATTCCACATTCTTTGATCTAAAAAATAGAATACAATCAAAACTAAAAGATACAATGCATATTTTTCTGAATTTGTTGAGATTTCTTCGGTTTGGTGGCACTTCACTTGTCCTTTATTTGCTCATGGACGTACTTGGTTTTTTATGATCGTTGAATTGATCGTCTAGTTCCATTAATGCCACAAAAAATTTGGAAGGTTAGACATTTGCATTCAACTCAATTGTGAAAACCTTTTTCTGTACCAAAGGTAATTCCTCTTGAATTTTCACCATTGTTTATGCAGTAACTTGATGTTGTAAGCTTGGTTTTACCAACATTTCATTTATCATTTGTAAATAAACATGATATACCTATTGGGTAGCACTTTGTACTCTCTCTCTATTTTTCTTTGAATTCTCTTCGCTCCTTTCAATCTCTATTTGTCCAAGTGTATCGGGGATAATACTTCCATCAAACTTAGCCATTTCCATCTCTACAACCGAGAGAGTGTTAAGACAAGATTCCTTTGCTTCTCTATCCAACTTATTACTTTCTTCAAGATTTGTTTCCCAGACCTTTAAATCCATTTCTCCCTTTATCTACTCATACTGTGAAAAAGGGGCAAGCCTAGGTACATTGATTTTTTTTCTCCATACTATGAATTCTTGGAATTTGGACCTGCCTATATAGGATTCCTTCTCCTTTTCATGAATATTATTCAAGGAATTATTAATCACTTGATAATGTCTTTGAATAATATCCATATTTTGGTATAGGTCTTGCTGGACAGTTTCCAATTTTCCATTTATTTCAGATGCTTGCTTCTTAAATGTAGTGATATCCATTCCCGTGTCCTCAAATAAAGTTATTCAAGACTACAACTACTCTATTAACATGTCTCTCTTGGAAAGCACAATATTGCTCACCTGTTGATTTTGAACACTTAATTCCAATTTGTCTTCTAACTGCTTTGTCTGTTGCTCAAAACCCTGTCTAATTTGCTCGGTATCAAAAATGATTTAATTTCTCACAGTCATTTCCATCTGTTGCATATCATTATGCAATTGTTCAACCAAAAGACTCTTTTGTTCAATTTTTTTGTGAGATTTTCCACTAACCACTGGTTAGTAGTTGCAAAGGCTCCCAATGAGTTTACAACTTCTTTTTCAAATTCAGGGTCGCTATCTCCATGTCCATCATATATCATTTTCTGCTTTTTGGTAATTACTCCTTCTTTCTATCGAGCTTCCTTTCTTATTATAGTCTTCCTTTTCTTTTTGAAAAATAATTTGATGGAGGCATTTCTTCAAGTTGAATAGGTGTGAGGTCATCTATATTAATAATCTTTGAACCAGGTAACTCAAAACTTGTTTCTAGAGGAGTTAATGATGGTATGGGAGAACTGAGTACAATAGATCCTTCTGGGTTTGTGGCATCTTTCACTGGAGTTTCAATATTTGGCGACGAGAAAAAAAAAGTATGCTCGTTATTCATCAAAGCCTTGTTGAAATTAATAATACAACTGAGAGGGGGGGGTGAATCAGTTGTCTTTGAGCTTAAACAATTTTAACTCTATTAATATATTCTTAATCTTTATTCAAGTGATCATCAACATTATACAGCATATGGAAAGTAAAAGTAAAAAGCATCAGTCACACATAAGGTATACACAGAGACAGATTTTCACGAGGAAACCTATAAAGGGAGAAAACCTCTTCTTCTTCGAAATGATAGGCAATCTTTTAAGTTCTGTACATCATATTTAATTGAGCACCAACTCATTGTGAGGCTACTACCTCTGTTTTACATGCTGCAACTTGTTTGAGAGCACCAACTCTCTGGTTTCTCTAGCACCCACTAGAAGGAAGCACCAACTCCCTGGTTTCTCTAGCACCCACTAGAAGGAAGCACCAACTCCCTATATGTTCCAGCACCAACTGGATGGAAGCACCAACTTCCAGTTACATAGGCTCCAACCTGTATAACAGAGAACACTTGTTCTCCCTTGCACCACCCTGCCACCCTGGTTTCTCCGGCTGCAACCAGATGGAAGCTACAACTTCCTGTGTTCAAGCTCCCACTTGAACCTCTGAGGACAACAGTCCTCCCGAGCACCTCCCAACCTCCCTAGAACATAAATGAACATATAAACATTCAACTACACAGGTACATCAATTCTTACCAATTTTTCTTTGTTCTATACATCTGGTCATCTTCTGACTGTTCCGCAATTCATTTCTTCCTCTGTCTGTTCAGCAGGTCTGCTCTGCATCAACTTGTTCTGTCATTCTGCTCTTCTTCAACTTGTTCTGTTATCCTCCTCTGCGTTTCATCTCACACTGCACATATACTCAATCTCATCCTGCGCATCCTCTCATTTTCTTTTTCTTACAGTTTCATTCTTTTCTCATACGGAACAACCAACCACACATCGTCTGTCTCATTTTCTTTTATACTCACCCACACGACAGTTCCACTTCACATCTCCTTAGGCGCAAGAAAGACAACTGTCTAGGCAACTGAAACGCCAACTGATCGACAATCATGAGTCCGTTTCGCTAACAGATTCGTAACTGAGGAGTTAACTATGAGAGAAAGCAGTGACCCTCCGATCAACACTTGATCTGACGGTTCAGATCATTTCACGATTTCACATATCACGATTTTGACATTCCTGATGTTTAATGTTCTTGTCACTTCCAAATCCCGATTCACGAAACTCCGTGAAGAAGTCAGATCAACGGTCCAGATCACTTCTTGATCTGACGGTTACAAATACGTCGCGATTTCGCATATTGCGATATCGACACTCTTGGTGTTCAGTGTTTTTGTCACTTCCAAATCCTGATCCACGGAACTCCGTAAAGAAGTCAGATCAACGGTCCAGATCACATCTTGATCTGACGGTTGCAATTACATCGCGATTTCGCATATCGCGATTTCGCATATCGCGATTTCATAATTCATGTTGGATTGTTTCTTTTGCCTCTCCATGTCGCGATTCACGAAACTCCGATATGGGATTAAATCAATGGTCCAGGTCTGATCTTGACTTGACGGCTGCGATTGAATCTCGATTTCGCATATCACGATTTCAGAATTCTTGTTGCATTGTTTCTTTTCTTCTTGATGTTGTGATTCACGAAACTTCGATAAGGAGTTGGATCAACGGTCCAGATATGATCTCGACTCAACGACTGCAATTGAATCGCGATTTCGCATATCGCGATATCGAGATTCCTGATGTTAATAAACTTTGACATCTCCAACTCTCGATCCCCGAAATTCCGAAATGGACTGGAATCAACGGTCCAGAATCAATCTTGATCTGACAGCTCATATGAAGTTGTGATTTTGCCTATTGCGATTATGCCCACTTCTCCTTGCACTTTAAAGAATGTGCAGGTTCTTCTTGATCCAATGATGGTCGGGTCCTGCGCTTGGATCTAACGTCTGAGATCTGTCCTCCTTTTCAGTGCGCTCTTCTTGTCTTCATTCAGATCTGACGACACTCGTTCTATCGGGAATTTGAAGGGGATCCAACGATCAAAACTGCTTCTCAAACCTTACGGGCCTACCTCTTCAGCAGGCTCTTATTCAGATCTGGTGGCCATCGGGAATTCAGAAAGAGATCCAACGAATACAGTTGATGCTCTTCCCCGATTATCACTGCTCCACTGATCATCGCTGCTGTACTCAAGCCATCACCACTATTGTACTTGCCATCAATGACAAGTATACGCTGCCTGTAAATATGCTAACAATCCCCGGTACATTCTTCCTGTACTCATGCCATTCGCTGTCTGTTACATATTTTCCAACAATCTCTCCCTTTGGCATTGATGGCAATACAGGCATCCGCATGCATTCAGACTCGACTCTCCTCCCGGAATCTTTTCTCCCCCTTTGACATCAATGTCAAAGAAGAGACATTTTCCCCTTGATCTGTTGCAAAAATATACTCCCCCTGTCGACTATAAACATCTTGGAAAATACACTAGATATTCAATAAGTACCCCCCCTGACCAGGTGAACAGATTAAACACAAGAGATTATAACCCCCAACTTTTGACGAAAGTATCCAAAAGGGGCCGCTGCTAATGGTTTAGTAAAGATATCAACAATTTGTTCTTTAGAAGGTATATAATTCAGTTGAACAATTCTGTTTGTAACTTGTTCTCTGAGAAAATGGTACTTGATTTGAATATGCTTAGTTTTGGAATGAAGAACAGGATTCTTGGAAACACTAATGGAACTGGTGTTATCATAGTGAATTGGAATAGGATCAGTGTAAGTTACCTTCAGATCTGCAAGAGTTTGTATCATCCATAAGATTTGTGTGAAACAAGTAGCAGCAACAATGTATTCTGCCTCTGTAGTGAATAATGAAATGGATCCTTGCTTTTTACTAAGCCATGCAACTAGTGAGTCACCCAAAAAGAATGCTCCTCCACTGGTGCTTTTTCTCTCATCAACACAGTTTGCCCAGTCTGCATCTGAATAAGTAGTTAACTGGAAATTCTGATTTCTAGGATACCACAGACCATAAGTCATTGTTCCCTTCAAATATTTAAATATCCTTTTGACGGCTACCAAATGACTTTGTTTAGGAGCAGAATGAAAACACGCCAACCTGTATGGGAAAGGTTGGCCACACTCTCTTCTATGTCGCCTTCAATTCTTTAGTTATTCCTCCTGGGACTGTTTGATAAGCTACTTCTCTGTAAACTAGTCTGTCAGGTATGAATTTGGGGAGAGAATGCGGAGATAAATAACAACCGAACACTCTGATATAAGAAAACATTTACTCAACATACCATTATGCGATAACACCCAAATTTCCAATGATATGTTCTGAAATTATGGGGGGAGGCTATACATAAACAACTTCATGAATTGGGATTACTACATTATGATAAATTTCATAGAAGAAGTCCTTTGAATTTTCCTCCCATAAATTAGAGTGATAAAAAAGTATGGGCTCGATCCTAGTTGAAGTCCAGCTCCAATTCATGAGAAAAAATGGAGTCCTGAAACAGATTGCGTCCATAATGAATGCAAACATATAAAAGGGGGCATGTTCTCCTTTAGATTTTAGCATCTTGTATTCCACAACTTCCTTGGCTAAATTGTCTGATAACATTTTTCCCCATTCAAAAGTGTAACACTCAACAACCTCATGGATTATGGGAGCCCATTCTACAGTAAAATGCGTAGGATTTTTCCTATTGAAAATTCTACAAAGCATCATGGTGATATACATGATATGAGCATCACAAGATGTTGTAGAATATACACCATGGTGTTATAACCCTAAATTGCACCACACGTGCTTACCTGGCATCAGGCCAACTCATATCCCTTCATTGTCAAAACATATGTTGAACAACCTCTTTAAAAATCCTCTTAGGTAAAGGCACACGCGCCCTAACCCACTAATGCACGCGTTTGAACACTGGCATGCCTACTACAGCCCGCGTTTACCTAACAAAACTCAAAAATAGGAAAGTTGCCGACAGGACAAAAAGCTATGGGTCAGTTAACTGAAACTCCCAGCCATGGATGGCCGAGAGTTCGTCCAAAACCCTAGCTCCTTCTAGCCTATAAAAGAAGGGGTAGGGGTACTATTTGGAAGAGGAAAATTATAGCGAAGAAACTTTGCCCATTTGCCAAATCCATTTGTCCCAACCCTTTAGCCTTTCCTCAAGCCTAAGGAGAATTAACGCAAAGAAGTTGGAGGACAAAAGAAGAGGAGGAGCCCAGGATCAGGATCAAGGAGCAGTGGTCGGTCTCGACTTCAAATTGTAAGTTGATTCATTTTGAAAATAATAAAAGAATACTTTTCCCATCCCAATGCATGAGTTATATGTGGTTTGTGTAATTTATGCTTAATTTCTAACCCTCAAGTAAAAACGTAGCATGCATGCGTAGTGTTTTGTCTTGATTGCAGGTTAACTTTGGAAGGAACCGCACGAGCAAGCAGTCAAGAGCGCAATGGAGGATCTACACCAAACATCAGTAAAAAGGTTAGTAGTTCCTTTCCATGCATGTGTCGTGAAAGAGGGGTTTAAGTTTTGGGTGGTAGGTTAAAAGGTCATTTCTTTACGGTCAAAATCTGCATGCAAGCCTAGCCCTAGTTTGCTAGTCCGTAGGGTATTATTTCCCAACAACACATGGGTATAATATTTGAACTTGCTTGGATTACCCAACTAGGTTTTCACTATATCGTGGGCGATTCTATCATATTTATTGCATTCCTCATCCTCAAACTTCAATATAAACGATCAATTGTAGGTGTATTTGGGTTTAGAAGATAATTTATACATTACTTGAATATCCTCGGGTCGAAAAGAACCGACGAAGGTATTCTGGTGACTGAAGATGCTTCTTGTTGGGATATCCACATGTTCCAGGACCTAGCTTATCATGTCAGTGTAAGCATAAGTTTAGGCCGAGCAACAAATTTATGTAATTCAGACTTCGCCACATGTCTAAGCTTAGCTGAAAATGTATCATCGTATTCTTCTGCTGAATCATCTGGACAGAGAGAAACTTCGTGCTCCAAAATTTCATAAACGTGTTTCCAAGATTTGGTGGCATCTGTCAATCGATCAGTAGTATCTGAGAGTATATCTGCATTTGGGTTTGATTTTCCAGTCGATAAATATTGCTTCTTTCCTGTTTTGTGTGGTGCCATGATTTTCGAAAGATGAAGTTAACCTTCCTGCGAGAAGCAAAACCTGTGAGCTCACAATGATGAATACACAAATTTTAGATGCTAATGGAGGAATGATTTTAAACTTGAAATGCCTTTATTCACAACAAAATTTAATGTCTAGCTATTTTTGTATTAATCTACTGACAGAGTAATCATTCCAAAATATGTCAAATTTATTACTTGGCGGTCATAAAACTTATCCCAATATTTAATCGTGTCTAGTTTGGTGTATTATTAATCGATGTAATTAAGATAATTATAGTGTACTTCGGCGGTTCGACATTTGGGGGTTATGAAAGCAAAACAATGGATATATTCTGAAGGATGAATTCGCGGAGTACTCAATAGTTAATCAATTATTAAATATTTTTTGTTTTAATTAATCACTGAATCAGGGTTTAAAGTCGCTTTTAGTTTTAATTACTTCAGAACTTCGGCATTCGGGAGTTTTGAATACAACATGGTCTACAATGTACAATGTATATCTCCCGAAGGCCAACTTCGCAGAGCAAATAATCAAACATTTTTTTTTAAGTGCTTCAATACTCCGGAACTTCCGAGCTCCGGGAGTTTGTGAGCGTGTATGTGAGGTGAGCACTGAGTACTTCGACAGTTCGACATTCAAGGGTTTTGATTGCAAGAAAATAGATATCTCCCGAAGGTCGAATCTATGGAGTGATTACTTATCGTTAATCATGACTAGTTAAACCTGTTTTAATTAATTAAGCTTTCTAAGTGTCTTATTTATCATGATCACAAGTGCTTTGGTATTTCGGTGCTTCGACGTTTTTGAACCTGTTCTTTGATTTATCTCCTGAAGAAAAATCTCCCAGAGTGATGTGGCAGTGATGATGTCACTTTCGATGACGTGTCATGCAATAGGTGACTGACACATGTCACATCACCTAAAAAAGTGAGAATGATATGAAAAAAATTCCCAAAAAGAGTGCCACATGTCATCCAAAATGAAGTTTTTGATAGGTGGTCTATGAGTCATCAACCAATTTTATTTAAAATATTTTCACAGGAACCTGTCTTCGGGACTCCGAAACTTTGTAACTTCTGGGTTGTTTTTTTATCTTTAGACATTCTGAATTTGAAACTACTGAATCACGAAGTCCCGAAGTACCTTTGTAATTTTCTTTTGTTTAATACTCGTGCAACTTCAGAAATTCAAAATCGCAAGAACTATTGATCCAATCGAATAAAATTATTTAGTGGATGATATCAGAAGCGCCCTGTCAAGATATAACAAACATATTTTTATTCAATGAAAAACAATTTTCCTAATTTTTTTGTGATTTATTTTGAAGGATAAAAATCGAAAGGACTTTCAAAGTTTAAATTATGGATTTCTAAAACATTCTAATAGGGCATTCATTAAGTGCATATGCTAGTAGGGATCATTTCGATCAGTGATAGATCCCACCCAACCTCTAGGATAGTAGAGGCTTCAGGTCATGACGAGTGATCGTTTGGGTTAGTGATTGGAGTATATTAGTATTTCTGTGTAACGTGTTTAAGATTTTAAGCTTACCCACAGTTTGGATAAATTACTTGGGTGTTTTTAAATCATTCTCACAAGCTACTACTGAAACACGGTGTTTCAGCACCATTTTCCCAATGCTCATTGCTTGTGTGTTTCCATGCATGTCACACAAGTGTCATCATGATCATTGATAGAGCCCATAGCCCCACCCAGCCTCTAGGATAGCATAGGCTTCAATTCATGATGAGTGATTGCTTGGGTTAGTGATTTCCAATTGGAGTAGATCAATAGTTTTGTGTTTCAATGTTTGAGCTTACTCACAAACTACAGTTTGGATAAATTATTAAATTACCTAGGTTCTTTTGAATCACTCTCAAAAACTGATGTTGAAACACGTTGTTTCAACACCGTTTTCCCAATTCTCATTGCTTGTGCGTTTCCACACACGTTGCACAAGTGTCATCCTGATCGGTGATAGATCCCACCTAGCCTCCAACATATAAGAGGCTTCATGTCATGACGAGTGATTGTTTGGGTTAGTGATTGGAGTAGATAAGTAGTTATGTGTTTAAGTTTTTGAGCTTACCCACAGTTTGTATAAATTACCTGATCGTTTTTAAATCATTCTCACAAGATGATGCTAAAACACAGTGTTTCAACATTGTTTCCCCAATGCTCATTGTTTTTGTGTTTCCATTCACAAGTGTCATCCTGATCAATGATAGAGCCCACCCATCCTCCAGGATAGTAGAGGCTTCAAGTCATGACAAGTGATTGTTTGGGTTGGTGATTGAGTAGATTAGTAGTTCTATGTTTAATTTTTTGAGCTAATGGCGTTTTTAAATCATTCTCACAAGCTGGTGTTGAAACACGATGTTTCAACACCATGTTTACCAATGCTCATTGCTTGTGTGTTTCTACACACAAGTGTCATTTTGATCAGTGATAGAGCCCACCCAGCCTCAACCCTCCAGGATACCAGAGGCTTCAGGTCATGACGAGTGATTGTTTGGATTAGTGATTGGAGTAGATCAGTAGTTTTGTATACTGTGTATGTTGAAGTGATTTATTTTTAGATAAGTATCGTTGGTTTTGTAACTTGTTGAGAAGAATTGATTTTTTAAAATTTATATATCTCTTGCATTTGTGTTGACTTGCCAAATGGATGACTAATTTTATATTATTTTTCTCATGCAGGTTTCACTTTTGGTTTCTATATCGATTTTAAATTCTAATTGTGAAAATTTCAGTGAGATGTCAAATAACAATCGTGGAAAGAAAACATCAAAATAGAGGGATGTATTTTCTTACTTTCAAAATCCTCAATCCAAGAACCCAGATTCTCTTCATTATTCAAGCTCTTTTGAGAAACCCATCAGTGAAATTCAAATAGATGTCAACTCTTTTGAGAATGCATCTAATATCCATATAATAGATGATGAAATAGGTTCCTCTAGTGATCAAATTGAGATGCTTTCACCATAAATTGACAATAACAACGTTGAAGGTTTTTTCTTGGAAGGAAAAACAAACCATTCACAATCACAGAAAAGGAAAAAAGGCCAATGGGACATAGGAAGACAATTCCAATCGGATTGGGTCTCAAAATTTCCATTTATTGAACCAATACCCCCAACAAATGAGAAAGAGGCTTTCTTGTCCAACTATTATATGGACAAGAATCCATCACGCCTATTGAACTTGAAGTTACCTCTCTCAAATTATCCTTACATGTTGAAGAGCTAAATTCTACGAATATCCCTCAAAGACTAAATACTTTGTTGGCATTATAAGAACAAAGAAGTTATGATCTTGATAATCTAAAGAAAAGGTAGCAAAACGTTAAAAAATATTTTGATAAAAAGAAAAATCAACTACTTTTGCAACTAGTGAAAAAGTGCTCTTATGGGATTCTACACATGCAGACAAAGGTAAACATTCAAACTTTCAGAATCTATGGCTAGGCCCTTACATAATTGCCTCTATTGTTGGAAATAATTCTTACTTACTCAAAGACGAAGATGGCCAATGGTTCACATCTGAAACACTGTGTTTAAAGAGGTTAAGATTTTTATTGATTATATTTGGAGTGTTTCTAGCATATATTTGATTTTGGTTTGTTTAATGTATTCCTTGTATATATTTTGATCTTTGTTTTCCTTTTCACATACTTGAGTTTTATTAATAAATATTTAGTCAAGAAACTGGATCAACCAAGTTACATTATTATTCATTGGTTTGAAAGACTTTTGTTAAATTTGACTTGAATGATGAAGAATACAAACAACAAAATATAAATAGATTGTCTTTCTTATGTTTGCAATGCTATTTGTTGAGTACTTGTTGAACCAATTGTTATCACTGAAAATTAGTTCGCAACATTGCACACAATGGTTAAAGAAAACATCAATGCCAGTAGCAATTAGTCCACCTACAACACCAAAGTCCACCAAAAAGGAAAAAAACTATATACTTGGTTCAAAAATCAAAGTGCACAAATTCACCAAAGGGAGCACGCACATTGTGCGCAATATGTGTGACTGTCTATGAGAAAATCCATGCAATGACATGAACGATGCATTTATGAATATTTTCGGCCCCTCAACCACTTATAGTTCAACCCCCAACACGATTTGACACTCATATCTGAGCGAAATCTAGCTTGGAGGCTGGTCAAGGGCTAGGAAGTGCCCTAAAAGGTCCCTTGTTCACACTATGAACCAATTATATCTTGCCATGTATGGATGTTATAAATATGTTCCATGGGTGTGCTAAGAAAATAATATCTTCAAGGTATTGTTATGCTGGAAGAATTATTCTTTGAGAATCCTCTTTTCTCTTTGAAGCATTCAAGCACCATTGCAATAGGCCATTCTACTCACCTCTTGAGGGAATAGGCATTGTATTTATTCACCATTACCATTTCTTTCATTGTATGAAGAGAAGAGCTCTCAATTAGGGAACTCAAGAGCCCTCCCAAGGAGGAAGAGGGGACTCATAAGTCCCCTCCTTTCTCTACGGTGTTTAGCCTATCAATCTATTGATCCATTGGTAGCTATATGTTGGTCATTTTTTGATTTTCATGGTTCTAGTTTGTCAAACTTCTCTAACATTTATTTCTTAGTTGTTTTTAGTTGTATTTATTTGTTTTCATGTGTATTTGATTAATCTAATCAACTCACAAAATTATGTATTGTTTAGCTGGATTAACTAAGAATGCAAGTGTTATGTTTTTTCTCACCCAAGTGACAAAACTGTAACATACCCACTATAACGTAGAAAAAATTTCGTTCTTCCTCAAGGAACAAAATCCCCAAAGTCCTATGGGGTCTAGTGCAAGCTAGTTCTTCCCTGTTTACCTCCCTGTGATCGTGGGTTAGGACCACAGGCCAAACAAACCAGACGCCTTTCACAACTCACGATCTCGCGAATCGTGAGTCAAATACCCTCGAAATTTCTTCACAATTCACCGATACCCGAGATCACGAGAAGGGTATGGCTTCCTTCCGTCAGCGTCCTCTGCGCATGACCTCCGGCTAGGCTAAACTCTAGCTCCTCTTCTCTATTCGCCACTTCGTGAGTTCAATGGTTGAACTCTCGATCCTCCCTTATGCGATCCTCTGAGACTTGAAAGTCAGCGAAGGTTGACCTTCCCTTCGTACTGCTCGCAACTCGCCCTCTCGTGAGTTGTAGCGTCAAATCTTGGCACCTTCCCCTCACGATCCCTCAAGAAGCGATATTTAATCTTCCCTCTCGCGTTCTCACTACTCGCGACTTCGAAAGTCCAAGTGTGGAGCTCTCATGTCCTTCTCCCGCGAATCCCCGAGACACGAGAGGTTGATGGAGCATTGACTCCCTGCTCTAGGCGATGTGTGTCCACCCGTTCGTCACGCGGGCCCCACCTTGAAGTTTTGCCATGTGTTCTCTCATGCTCGGCTCTCGGCACTTCGCTACTCGCAGCTTGGAACACCCAAACTTTGGACTCTTACCTTGCGAGCCTCCGAGTTCACGAGATCCCTGGATCTCTGCCACCTGTCCTCCTCGGATGGACGGCTCTGATCCTCTCGTGGCTTCGCCATTCGCGAATTGGAGCATCCAACCTTTGGAATCCTACCTCACGAACCTCCGAGTTCACAAGAATCCTGGATCTCTACCACCTGTCCTCCTCGGATGGACGACTCTGATCCTCTCGTGGCTTCGCCATTCGCAACTTGGAGCATCCAACCTTTGGACTCCTACCTTGCAAACCTCCGAGTTCATGAGATCCTTGGATCTCTACCACCTGTCCTCCTCGGATGGACATCTCTGATCCTCTCATCCCTATTCACGAGGCTTAACCCTCGTCTATCTCCCTATAGATCTAACGTCTGTCAGGTTTCCTAGCTAGGATCTGACGGTTCAGATTGGTCTCGATGCCGCGCCCTTTTCTACTGCTCTTTGGATGTGGAAAAACCAACGATCCGGATGTTCTCATGGATCCTGGGGGTCTACGATTCTGATTTCCTCGCTATTCACGAAGATAGAGGAAAAAGGGTTAAGGCAACTAACGCCCTCGTTTATTCCTTCGATTTAACGGTCGTGAATGACCACAGATTCCCCGACAGGATCTTGTCCGTTGATCAATACTTATCCCTACGCTTCTACTTTGGGATTTTAAGAGGGTCATTCCTCTTCATACAGGGTTGTTAAGACTTGCACATTCAAGTCCTTTTTCCAGGTTCTTGGTAAACCTTTCCAAGGAGGGAATCTCTGTGAAGAGGTCTATCCCGGGGCATTCCTGGAGACAGATCAGGGGAAACAAATTCCCGAGAGAGGACTGGAAGTCAGACTTGGTTCCACTTATGCATAATTAGATTCATTTATCAACATAAGCCATGCGTGGTTTTTCTGTTAAAGCATATACAATTACTAATACTGATCAAAATACCATACAGACCTTCTTATAATGAAAAAATTCACAGTTTCGCAGCTTATGAGCATAATTATCAGAATACATATATTTCTAGATGCCAGAGGCAAAACACTTATCAGAAATAACACCAGGTTTACGCAACTGCTGAGAGGGGTGCTCGTTTCCACCCAACCGTAGGCGTAGCGACTCCCAACGGATTTACCACTAGCCACCCCCGAGCTGAGACCACGATGCTGTGGAGGCTGCATCTCTCCGTCTGCCAGTGACCAGGAGCGAAGGTTGCAATCCTTCCTCTCTGCTATCACTCACTCTGCGTAAAAACCGCCAGAGTTCCCCTCGCGTCTCCCCTTTCAATCGTCTCTGCCATACGCCTTATCCTCTCGCGAGGTTGTGTGTGGCATGATTACCCTCGCGCCGATCAGGCCTGATGACTCTACGGATGGGGGGTTCACCATCCCATCCCTCATCAAGCCATCTGTCTACTAGCCTGCGAGGCATTGAATTTTAGGGCCAACGAGCCGCTTTTGGTTCTCCGGGCCAGTGGAGTCCAAATACGGTATTTAATTCTTGGTGGAAGTTAACGCCACCCTTTCATGTGTCCTCCACCGCCATCGTGGTCTCTTTTTCTGCACATCCCCTCATCAACAGTCCTGCAATAAATTCAGAATGTTATTCACATTCATTAACGTCTTCCTCAAGGTCCATTTACATCACATAATCATAGTTATGAGTTTTCCATAGTTCTTGGCCAGTCCAGATATATATATGTATTTACAAGTTGGGGGAAACAGGGTGTTACAAAAACCAACACAACAGATTGGTGAACATATTGGGGATAAGGTATCAAATTTCTCCCTATTTAAGTCTTGAGAGGACTTCTTTTTAATTGGTTTGACTTGTAGGTACCAAAACCGACTTAGTCTGACCTTTTGAAGTCAAAATTAAGAGCTAGGGTGGGAATATTTCAGTTGGAAATTTCTTGCCCGACGAGTGACAGGAAGTGTGCGGCTTTTAGGGCCCATAGACGTGCACTGTGTGCACCATAGTCTTCTTTTCTCTGCACCTTCTGCGCACTTGTTATAATTGTAGCCCGTGCATAAGTGCATTTTTCTCAAATTGTAATATTTTTTTGGATGGTTTGAGGGCCCCTAGCCTTCAGATTTTTATTTTCCCGCACATTGTAAAGAAACTACACTTCACTTAGAGTCCTTTCTCACAAGGAAGGTTAGCTAAAATAAGCACTTAGGGGTAAAAAGAATCAATATTCTTCTCTTTTCTTTGTTTCCACATGGATGGCTCATTTGGCTTGTAAAATGTTGAGTTGGAGTTGTTTGTTTCTTCAAACACCATTAATTTGGGACTAGAAACCAATTTTGACCCTCAAGTATGCTCTTCCCTCGCACCCTAGTGTGATCTTGGGAATCAGAAAAGGTGGTTGAAAGGAATTTTCACCTCCCTTAACAAATATTTAGGATAGGACAAAGTCACCCTAGGGTTCCTCTTAGTTTTGGAAATCATCTTAAAGTTTTGTAAGGGCCCATACATGCCCACATGTTGCAATATTAGGATAGTTTCTAAAAAGCTTTCTTGTTTAGACAACACTCTAGGAAAGTTTAAAAGATCAAGTAACGAGCCCATACATGCCCACATGTTTACAATTCTAGGATAGTTTTCAAAATATTTCTTAGTGTAAACAACATTTTAGGGAGTTTAAAAGGATTAAGTAAGGACCCATATGTCCACATTGCTAGTTCTTTAGGGCTTTAAATATTCCGCAAGGTTGTACCAAAGACACATAGTAAGCTAGGTAAGAAGATTTGTAAGGACCACAGGAAGTCCACATGTTTCAATCTCACACTTAACTTATTAAAAATATTTTCACACTTTTCACTTTCTTGCACACAAAGACACTCCTCACACACATAATTTCTATTAGAATAGCGGAGGTCGAAGTAGGATTTCTTCAAAAGAATTCTGAAATATCCGACTACTTCTTTGGAAATTATCCACACCCATTAAATTCAAAATGAGATTGGTCCATGACCGCAATCTCTCATCCCACCACATCTAAAATTTTCTAAAAATGCACTAAATTTTCCTCCACAGGGGGTCCCAAAAGAAATTTTTAGTCTAAGTAGGATCTCGAGGGTAGGCATCCAAATAACCCCCCGTTATCAGGTTCTTACATTTTGAAACAATAGAAGTTGAGAATAGGGATCCTTAAAATCCTCCAAGTCAAGTGTTTGTATACCATAAGGCAGGGAGATACCCATGAAGGGTCGAAGGCCGAGGTCTGGTTGTTCTGCGCATCCCTCCTTGAGTCTACCAACTCTTGTGAGGGTATCCAGCTTGTGACCCATTTCTAAGGCCGAAAATCTAAATGTTGCACTTTGACCGAGGTACTTAGTGGCCAAACTTAGGATATCTACACAGGTGGCGATTGTGGGATGCAATCACACCTTGGTCGGATTTTTTGTGGCTATTGGGAAATATCACCAACTCTTTCTAGATATGCACCCTCTATCCCTCATTATAACTGATAACTTCATCCTTCACTAGTTCCTCTTCTGGTGGCTTCAAACCCCATTTTTGAGTGCTCTTGGAAGGACCAGTGCTAAATCGAGAGGAAGGATGATAAGTCTTTTAGGACACAATATTTTATTTTTGTTGTTGTTCCCCCACATGGAAAAAATCCACCTATCCACATGCTTGTTTATTTTACAGTTGATTTATGTATTATGTTCATTTAATTACATGAAATTGTGAGTTATAGTACTTTGTGAAGGTCAAAATTATAAAATCACTTGTTCATTTATTTCTCTTGTCACCATTTGCACACATTCACTTTGCTAGTCGGAACCATAGGGGACCCACAAAATCCCCGTAATTCTAGACACTTACAAAATCTTCCTCTTATTCTAGGGGGAGTTCCTAGTCTTGCCAACTCATCGGTTCAACCATCTCACACCCCCATGAGTGCTACTATTTTGGGATCAACTTTACTTGGTTCCACTTTGCTTGGGTCAAATACCCAAGGTCATCCATCTATTGGTTCTCCTTCACAAGGAGGCGGGAGTCAAACTTCTTCTCAAGGAAGAAGTGCACACCCAATAAATCCCTCTCAAGGGACAAGTCCTTTACCTACACACATGATGGTTGGAACTAATCCTCCACCAAATATCCCTATGCCATACTTGATATCCCTCAACATTACTAATTTAACCAAACTCATGAATGATCCCATTTTGCATGATGCTACTTGGCCAAATATGCCTACCAAATTACCTTAAGACATTCCGAAGTTTGAAGGAAAACCAAGGGAATATATCGCCAACCATGTTATGACCTTCCACTTATGGTGTTGTTCAAACAACATCATGGATGATTCCATCCGCTTAAGGTTATTCCAAAGGACTCTCATTGGTTCATCAATCAAATGGTATGTGGACGAAAAATCAGGGTCCCGTGTGACCTTTGAATCATTGGCCAAGGCCTTTTTGTCCTTTTTCCAACTACCAGTTTGTCATGACACTGGTTTAGAACTTCTCTCTGAGTTCAAACAAACCACTGCTATCCATATCACCTACCACATCCATGAATGACAGCGACGACGTAGTTTGTGTAAAGCTGAAACCACCAAAGAAAAATGTCTTGATTGGTTTGTTAAATCGCTCGTCTCTGTGATTTCCAAAGATGTAGCATCCACTTTTCCTCAATCAGAAGAGAAAGCCATCAACAAGGCCCAACAATTTGATCTCATATATGCTCAATCGGGTTACTTGTGCACAATATTTCCTAATGCACCCAGGCCCCTATCATTTGGACAGGACAAACCTGGGGCTTCTCATGCTGTGGATGGGTTGATTGGTTCTATGAAACACCACAACCCTTACAACCACCCCTAACCTACTTATGGGGAAAATCAATATCCACAACCATATGGAGGGACGTCTTATTACCCTCCTCCCACTCACCAAAAGTCATATCCTATTGGTCCCTCTCAATCATTGGGGGCACCCCCACTGGTATCCATGATGCATTCGGTCTCTCAACCAAGTACAAGTTCACCCCCAACCCCTACATATAACCCCAACAGTGGTGGAAGTACCTCAAATTCCTACACACCCTATGGATCCTCTCCACAAAAAAATCCATATTTTCCATTTCCTGGTCCCTCCCAGTAGGTTGCTCCTCCAGCAGGACAACCACATGTTGGTGTTAATTTTGTTCATCCCTCTCTCATTCAATAGGTTCATGATTTTAAATAGATGAATATGGAAAACCCATCCCATTAGTCGAATAATTCCAAGAATAAAGGAAAAAAACAAAACAATAACAACCTGGGACCTGGAGGAAATAACCCCCAACAAAACCATCCTGCTGGGGACAATCAGAATCAAGGCAACCAAAACCCCCAAAGGGGAAAAAATAAAAATCAACCACGACAAGGGAATAACAACAACATCCGAACTAACTTCCCTTGCACTCTATGTGGCGAGTATGGGCATTATTCTCACTACTGCCCCCAAATTTCCAATTTCAAACGGATGAAAGCATCCATGAGCACTCAATGCCCTCTAGCGCCGCCCACCCCACAACATTATTTGCAACCACCACCTCCGACAGTTTTTCGAAACCCTATTCCACACCAAGGTGTGATGAATACCCAACAAGAGGTCAAATTTCCCCCACCACAAATGGGGCAATATCAAAATCCAGGCATCAATCAACCTGGAAATTTGGTCGATCCAAATATCCTCCTTACCAACGAAGAATAGATTCTTCTGCAAACTTATGGTCGCCAATATGGAGTCCCTCCCGACTCCACTACAACCACCTCGGGAGAAACTCCCGATACCTCTAAACAACCATTAATGATTCCACGCCCTAACACTGAACCTAATCCTCGTATACCCCGCATACCTTTACGGCGGAATGTACATAACCATCATGCTAGGGCAACCCATAACTATAGTTTAGTCGATTATTTAGCTCAATTCCCTGCAACCATGTCTGTATTGGAGGTCCTCCAAACATGCCCATCACAATGCAAATCCTTGCTTTCTGCCTTGGGGGCAGTCGACCCAGCTGATACTCGAATCATCACCTTTGATATAGATAATGGGGAATCATGCCTCCTCGCCCTAGTATCTTTTTAGATACCAGTTAATATCCAGAACATCACAGTTCATCAGTGTATCATTGATGAAGGTGAATCCATGTGCATCATGTCCAAAGTCGTATGGAAAAAACTCGACTCACCTGAGCTAGTACCATATTCCATCACCCTGAGTGCTTATGACGGTCGACCATCATCCCCTGAAGGGCTCTTCCAAAATGTTCCCGTAGAGCTTGGGGGAAAAACCATCCTGATTGACTTTGAGGTTATCAACTTCCCACTTGATTACAATATCTTGTTTGGACGTAGTTACATGTATGCTATGAAGGTTGTAGCCTCTTTCTTTTTTTTCGTACGATGATGTTCCCCCATAACGGGAAGATCGTCACCATCGACCAACTTACACATTATGAGCCTAATCATTCTTCCAACATCGATAACGTTCTCCTCTTCATCCGCACTAGCTCAAATTCCTTTTCAGTCATCAACATGGGTCCTGGAATACTCAAGGACCCATACTTGTTAGGGACTTATCATGGAGAACCACCTCTCCTACATCCTTCCATTTCAACACAAGTGTGTGTAGTTTCCTCTAACATAATTGATATCATAGACAATACTCCTCTCACGGAGGCCACTCCCCACATCAAAGTTCCACCAGTCGGTGAACTACTACCTCAATAATTCCCTGAAACCACCACCGAACCACTTGTCCTGGATTTCCACCCTCTCTAGGGAAAAATATCATTTTGGGAGACAGTCCCCCAAGCCATTACCCAAATCCCCTTCTTTTACCCCCCACCTGGTGTCCAAGCATTCCAGGTCACCGCTAATCTAACCCTTCCCAACATGGTGCTTTCCATCCTTGCATGGTATCTTCATCCACATGCTATGGTTCCTTCACCATCTCTCACTCCTCAGACAGAGGGATTACGATGCAGATCCCAGTACAGGCTCCTACCACACCACTGACACCCCCAGTAGGGGGAAACACCACCACTCAGGGCAGACGAAGGAAGAACGAGATCATAGCTCCACTCCCTCCCCGATCTCAACCTCCTTGCACACTATGTGAAAGAGAAGGACACTCCACTAACAGATGTCCTACTCTTCCTGAGTTACACAATCTTATCCAACTGCCTAAAGCAATCCCATTTCTTACCACTCCACCAAGTACTTCAGTTTCTACTAAGGACTCCTCAACCACATGCAAGAAAGGGTTATGAACCAATTTCACTTGCACCATATTCTTAGAATATGGCCAATACACCCATGATTGCCCGACTCTACCTTAATTCCGCCAAACGTTAGTCGCAGTACGCCAAACATCCCTTCCTAAGCCCCCTCAGGCCCTTCCTACTATTGCTCGCATTATTGACATTTGTTATGTTTCTTCGTCAACCTCCATGTGAATGAGGTCCCATCCACAATATTGTAACATTCGGTTCATGTCAAGTGAACTTTCACACCGTGTGCACGATATCCCTTCTATGTCCTCATCCTTCGAGGACAATAACACTTACCCGTCGATGGTTCCCACTGCCATCCCCCAAAATCCCTTGTCTTCTCACATTTTTCACTACGACGACGATATATTAGAGGGACTAACTACCCCCAATTGCCCATGGAATGTGATCCATCATCGAGCACTATTTCTCTCACAAGAGGCCTTTCACCCTTCTACCCAAGCCTCCTTGCATGCAATTGAAACCAAGGATTTCATTCTTTCGGGGCATATAGACTAGTTCAAAAACTCTATCCCTGCCCCCGATTCTTTTGAAGAAGGAAACATGGGCAACATCTCCCCCACAGTAAAAAATGACATTTCCATTAAACCTAGCATCATAGAAGAAATCACCATTGGCGTTGCATGCTCCCTTGAAGAACTCATTTCTTACAAAGCTCTCTTTCAAGAATACTGAGACATTTTTTTCTGGTCATATACGGAGATGCCTGGCCTCGATCCTTCTATAGTCAAACATCAAATTGAAACTTGGCCAGATATCGCCCCTGATCGTCAAAAGCAGTGCCCCCTCCACCCATCCAAAGTTGCAGCTATCAAACTCAAAATTGAAACGTTACGTGAAGTTGGGTTCATTTACCCTATTGCGTACACTTCATGGGTCTCCAACCCCATCCATGTTAAAAAAAAATAGGGAACCATTCACGTCTGCATAGACTTTCGTGATCTCAACCATGATTGTCCCAAAGAAAACTTCCCAACCCATTTCATCAACCAAATCATCGATGATTGTGCTGGCCATGAGGCACTTTCCTTTATGGGTGGGTTCTTTGGCTATAACCAAATTCAAATCCACCCAACAAATCAATACAAAAACGCATTTACAACCCATTGGGGTACCTTTGCTTATCGCGTCATGCCTTTTGGACTCAAGACCGTAGGTGCTACGTTTCAATGGGCCATGACCTATGTTTTTCATGATCTTTCTCACATCAACCTTGCTTATTTGGATGACCTCACTTCTCGATCCAAAAGGTGATCACAACATTTAGACGACTTACGCATCGTTTTTCAATGGTGTCACCAGTATAATATACGCTTGAACCCCCTCAAGTGAATCTTTTGCATCTCGGTCGGACACCTCCTTGGGTTCATTGTCTCCCAACACAACATCATGATGGACCCCCTCAAGGTCCAAGCTATCACTAAAATTCCACCACCTAGGAATTTACGCCAACTGCAAAGCCAACTTCTTATGCCACTTTTTCCCATACTATGCCACTCGCGCGCATGGTTTTCTCCGCTTACTAGGACATGATATCCCATTTCTATGGGACGAACATGCTCAAACTACTTTTGATGATTTAAAAGATTCCCTATCCAATTCCCCTTTGATTAGTCCCTGGGACTATGATCATGATTACATCCTCTATTTATCAGCCTTGGATGTCTCAGTTGCAAGAGTCCTCGTCCAGTTAGGGGATTACAGGCGTGAACACGTGATTTACTACATTAGTAAAAACCTTTCAATGCCACCCTTGAAATATAATCATGATGAAAAAATTGCCTTAGCAGTTGTCCTCGCAATCCAAAAACCGCGACATTATATTCTGCTTCGAACCACCAAGGTCGTTGTAGATTCTAACCCCATGTAGTAATTGTTTATTCGATGACAGATTAATGGAAAATTTTCCTGATGGATCGTTATCCTCCAAGAATATGATCTAGATTTCTCTACTCCCAAAAGCAAGAAAGATCTTGTCCTAGCCGAACTCATTACGAATTTTCCCTCGGACACCAAATCTTCCCCCATCAATTAGGATTTCCCCGATGAACACCTCTTCTTCATCGCCTCTGATGACCCCTGGTATGGAAACATCCTCGTCTACCTTTGGACACACAAGTTTGGGTCTCATCTCTCTCGAGATGATCGTCGACGCATTTTCCATCAAGCCCCTTGATATCTCCTCATCGGAGACATTCTCTATCAACGCAAAGTCGATACCCTCCTTCAATGATGTCTTACCATTGATGAAGCCAAAATACTATTGAATGATTTCCACATCGGTGCTTGGGGTGGCCACCTCTCTGGTATGTCTATCACCCAAAAACTCATTCGAGCAAGGTACTTCTGGCCCACTTTGTTTCATGATTTTATCCACATTGTCAAGTGATGCGATAAATGTCATCTTTATGCAAACAAAGCACAAGCTCCACCATCTCTTCTACACCTAGTTATCACATCTGGCCGCTTCTATAAATAGGGCATAGACCAATTCGGAGTCCCACTACAGTTAGTTTTCGACCATGGTAAACATTTTGCAAACGAGATCTTTGTAGAACTCTCCTCAAAATTAGGCTTCTCCCATGAGTTTTCCTCCCCATACTACCCTCAGTCCAATGGACAGGTAGAGGTTGTCAACAAAGTCCTCAAAACCATGCTACAACGTACCGTCAACAAACATAAGACCAACTGGAATCATATGTTATTTTCCGCTTTATGGGATTATCACACAACAGTCAAAATTGCCACCGATTTTACACCATTCCACCTTGTCCATGGGGTCAAATCCACTCTCCCTATCGAGTGAAAAATCCCCACATTACGCACAACCATAGAGCTCTTACCTGACACTGCTCCAATGGAGCAGCTCCTGCTGACCTTAGAATCACTTGATGAAGACCATCGATCTTCATTAAAACATAATGAGGAAGCCAAAAAACGGTCCAAAGTTACCTTCGACCGCCATGTCAACCTTTTCTCATTCAATGAAGGAGATCTTGTGTTAGCCTATGATATCTCCCACAACACTCTAGGCCATGGGAAATTCAAGTCATTATGGCACGGCCCCTTCATCATCCAACATTGCCTCACTAAAGTCACCTACATTCTGGCCACTCTAGAAGGCTACCCTCTCAAAGAACCTGTCAACAAGTTGTACCTGAAGAAGTTTTATGCCTAAGCGTAGCCCCCCTACCTTAGATTTATTTTTGTACACATTTGTATATTTTTTAGTATTCTTCCCGCCACTCCTAGTGTCTGATCTATCACCCATGTTATTGACAGATGCATCCTCCATCAGCCTACCACATCGGTTACACTGATGGTGCCAGCCGCTGAACCCAGAATCTTGCTTCAGCCGCTTGGGCCATCTATACCCCTTCACATATCCTACTCCACTCTAGTGGAATATGTTTAGACCCGACCACCAACAACCAAGCCGAACATGACGTTGTCATTGGAATCCTCGTCGAGGCCACTCACCGCCACATTCATCACCTTAGCATTATGTTAGATTCCTAGCTTGTCGTCCTATAGCTCAATAACGTGTATCATGTTCACGATTTGTGCCTCTTTCGCAAATACCTGCAAGTTATAATCCTATCTCGCAACTTTGATTCCATTACATTTACACATATTCCAAGAAATCTCAATCAAGTAGCAGATCACATGGCTAAACTAGTATTAGATTGACATTTATCACATTAAACAACATCATACATTTTTCAAAACATAGAATAGACACCATAAAAACATAAAGCATAAATACATGAATGATCCAAAATATATCCATAATATATATATCATGAAGGTCCCCAATGTTTTACAAACAATATACATATACAATCGCTCGTTGGCTCCTGAGTCCCCTCACCCCTATGAGTACAAAAAAATGGGTATCCAATACCCCATACAAAATTGGGCCCATAAACCCATATACATACAAAAATGACACTCAAGGTGCCCCCAGAGCTCCCCCCCAGGTCCTTTGTTAGTTGGAGGTGCCCCACTAGTCAGGGGCCCTCCAGCTCCAGGAGGCAGTCGACCAGTCATCGTTTCCCCCTCCACTGCTTCTCTACGAATTAGAGTCTGCCACTCAGCCAGAACCCCCACACACTGGTCTAGGACCTCCTTGTCTTAGATGTGGACCCATATTCCCTCAGGCACACCCTGCAGGACCCACTCAAAACATCTACGTAGATCCTCCAACATGACCCTGACATCGCCCTGTGGCTCTCTCGCTGGTCTAGTACCGGCTTCATCTCATTGTTGCCTCTATCCAACCCTCAGCTCTGCAGGCTCATGCCGAGCTGGCTCCTCGACAACCTCGACCTCTCTTCCTCGAGGAACAACATCTACAAAACAACACCAGATATAGTGTCATCATCCATATACATATATGATAAATGATATCTATCCAAATCACAAAACATAATCAAAATACCACACATACCTCATTGGTCCCAGTCCTCCCTAGGAGAAAGCACCATGTCTGAATCCTATCGGTAGTCCATACCCGCGTATGGATATCTCAGGATCACCTGTGGCATTTGGTGCCACACTTGAGCCATCGTGGCCGTGAAATAGTGGCCACCCTCCCCACCTCCATGTCGGGCCAACACGTGGGCCCACCGCATCAATCACGGCTCTCGTCACTCCACTGGATCTAGTAGAATCCTTGGGTGCAATAGAGGCACCCTCTCCAACAACCAAGCCACCAGAACGAACCCGAAATAAAAATCACCGAAGTCGGTTCGCCGACATCGGTTCAACTGGGACAAAATCTTGGTTTGCATCAGCACACCCCATGCAAAAAACTCCTCATCCAGGACCTACTCCACCACCCTCAACTTACCATCGGTGATCCGTTGAGTACCCAAGGATCTGTAGATCCTCACCACCATTTTTGTGATGCACTCAGTCAAGAGGTCATCGATGGCCTCGATACGAATGACCGAACCTGACATCGGTTTCGGCCCAATATAGTGACGCGTTGCCATGGTATCCACCCAATCCTCCCGGGGCAGATGGGGATCAACATCTAGGGCCATCCCACGAAATGGGAGCCCCGTTAAGAAGTATACATCCTCTATAGAAAAGAATGTCAGCTGCTCCCCCCTCACAGTGAAGCACTGCAGATTAGTGCTCCACATCCTCACTAGAAACTGAAGTAGGTACTCTTGTGATCGTATAAGAGGGCAGTCAAAGAACTTGAGAAACCTGGAGGCTGCCAAGTGTCTTCATACTCCTGGTTGCACCGTCACAACCTCTCGTAACCTGTCCCAGACGTGCTCTCACCAGTGGACCAACATCGTTCTATATCCTCTATTGATCACCTGCATCCACACACAAACATTTTATCAGCCTCATCATCCATCAAAAATCATAAAATATCCAAAAAATCACAACCCCTTAGCCTTCCCACAATGCACGGATTTTCCCTAGACATTTGCACACATGTGCGCACCTGTCCTTCGTATAACTGCAGACTAATGCGCAACTATCTAAAAAATAGTCGCATGAGTGTGCAACTATCAGTCAGACATGCGTGCATCTCATACACGTCTGTCTGTCCCACCCTCGCGCTCACATGTGCAGTTGTTCCAAGCACAAATGCACATTATGTGTGGGAAACGATGTTATACCCGCGCACATATGTGCTGGTATTCCCCCTTTTCTCACACACTTGTGGGGCCCTACCCTTGAAACCCCCAGTACGACCCTTCGTACAACCCCTATCTACAAACTATGAATTTCACAAGGTGTGGGATGATATGACCACCAACCTGTCTCTCGCCACTCCCAGATCGGTAGCCTCACACTCCCACAATATCGAAAAATCATCACAACTATATCGTCCACTCAACAATAGTGACAGATACAAATGAGGTGGTATTGTGGGTCCACCATCCATATATAGCTCATTTTTCCCAACTTCCACACTATGTTACAGGAGCTCAGAGCCTTTGTTTTCCGATCTGTTCTTAGCTATGGGATCCTAGTCCCACTATCTACATATTCACATTCCCCAGGTTATCATCTACACAGGGCCCCGGAGGAGCATTTTTCTCACACCATGTTCAGGTACGCATGCTCACTTTCAGTTTTAATGAAATAGTTGTCCTATATTCTTTATCATGAGGTATTGTTCATGTCGAGTATTTGGTTTCATGTGTGCAAGTACTTTTTCAGCAAGCTTACAACCCCTTTAGGTATATGTTCGACACTGGAATGTAATTATTCCCTCTGTAAATCACTTGCATACCCTAGTCACAGCCTCTGACATTTTTATTTAGGATCCCTACATTCGGCTCTTCAATACATTTACCTCTGCCACATTTTGGTACCATCATCCAATAGCACTCTCCCCCACATGAGTTGTCCCATTCATAGTTCCCCTCGACAACTTGACACTCATACTGATTTCATCCCTAGGATTTGGATTCCTAATAGTCTTTTTCACTTCCGAGAATGAACCCCATACATCTTCTCATCATTTTGCTAACCTTCCCAATGGAATCCCAGGTCATATCATCCTACACTCGGTTCTATTGACTGTACCCCCGCAGTTTCATTATCCCTCCATCTCAACCACCATCATTTTTACCATCTGCAGATTATCCTCCATCCACTTACCACATACAGAAACCCACCCATGGGGCCCCCACCCTCCACCAATTATATTTCACAAAAAAATTCCCTAAACAGGCCAAGCCATCTTTCATTGGGACACCCGTTTTTGTATTTGTATACTCAACCCATATTATTCTTTATTTCTTTGGTAATTGTAAATCCTTTTGTTTCCAGCATATACATAGCTTTTTAGTCATCATCCTCGATGGCCTTCTTTTACCCTCCAAATAAACCCATGTCTCCCTTGGTTGGGGCATCCACCCTTTTTTCACACCGACATCATTAACAAACCCCGAGTATCCCAAGTCCATGTACCTCACGATATCTGAGTTTGCCCACTTTATTAGCCTCTGGCACATTTTAACCCCATATCTAGTCACCCCCCTGACACTAGATCCATTTTTATGGTTGCTGCCAGTCACCCTTCAAAATCCCCAACCAAGGGTAGTCTCGAATCCCCCAACATCTTGACTTCATTCATGTTACTCGTCAGTACCTGATATCAGCTATTACTCCATGGATTTCAATATGCCCTTTTCTTCTTGGCATCATACCTCCCTTTCTGTTGACATCAACACAATTTCTAGAAGGGCGGCAATATCTTTACTCGCATTACCTTTTCAATGAGGAGTCTTGGATGGAACAACGAGAATCATCATTGATTTTTTGATTCCGTTGACCCCCATAACATTTGACTTCAACAAAATCTCATGTTACGATGGGTCTTACTATGCGACTGTTGCATTTTTTCATACCATCCAAGGACCTCTAAATTTATTAGGCCATCAATGCCTGCGTGTAATCGACACTTCTTACAGCCATCCTTTATTCACTTCAAAGCCCGTTCACCAGTCAAAACTGTCATCTTCCATTATCGATCTCCCCCGAGGGCGCTGCCGTTATCTACATAATCATACACCTTCAGTTACAGTTACACATTTTGGTTTCATGACACGAGCATGGGGCATGCCCGCCTCGTTTGTACACATATTTTATTTTTTCCTAGAGAATGGTTTGGGTCCCACAATTTTACATCTCCCTCTAGCGGATCCCTCTTACAGTTCCTCTCTTCAATCTTCATTACAATGGCACTCTCAACAAAATAAACATTGATGTATTTCAGCTATATGTATGCTCCTAACCTCACACATTAGGGGGCATCTGTTATCACTAAAAATCGCCTACGACATTACACACAATGGTTAAAGAAAACATCAATGCTAACAACAATTAGTCCACCTACAGCACCAAATTCCACCAAAAAGGAAAAAAAAACTATATAATTGGTTCAAAAATCAAAGTGCACAAATTCACCAAAGGGAGAGCGTGCATAGTGCACAGAATGTGCAAGACAGCGCAGGCCTCAACGTGCACTGTGCACAAGATGTGCGATTGTCTACAAGAAAATCCACACACTCCTGTGAACGATGCATTTATGAATCTTGTCGGACCCTCAACCACTTCTAGTCTGACCCCCAACACGATCTGACATTCATATCTGAGCAAAATCTAGCTTGGAGGCTGGTCAAGGGCTAGGAAGTGCCCTAAAAGGCCCCTTGTTCACACTATGAACCAATTATATATTTCCATGTATGGATGCTATAAATATGTGCCATGGGTGTGCTAAGAAAATAAGATCTTCAAGGTATTGTTATGCTGCAAGAATTCTTCTTTGAGAATCCTCTTTTCTCTTTGAATCATTCAAGCACCATTGCAATAGGTCATTCCACTCATCTCTTGAGGGAATATGCATTGTATTTCTTCACCATTATCATTTCCTTCATTGTATTAAGAGAAGAGCTCTCAGTTAGGGAACTCAAGATCCCTCCCAAGGAGGAAGAGGGGACTCATAAGTCCCTGCCTTTCTCTACGGTGTTTAGCCTATCAATCTATTGATCCATTGGTAGCTATATGTTGGTCATTTTTTGATTTTCATGGTTCTAGTTTTTCAAGCTTCTCTAACATTTATTTCTTAGTTTTTTTAGTTGTATTTCTTTGTTTTCATGTGTATTTGATTAATCTAATCAACTCACAAACTTATGTCTTGTTTAGCTGGCTTAACTAAGCATGCAAGTGTTGTGTTTTTCCTCACCCAAGTGACAAAACCAACACAACACCAACTAAATCACCTTACTACATTGATTGATACATTTCTTCCATGTTTTCTTCTTTCCCATTATCCCCTTCCATTAGTGTTTTTATAGTTGGAATACATTAAATTCTCATAAAAAATTCTATTGAAACATCATTCCCGAGAAGGAAATAAAATCAACAAATTAAAATCAAAAGTTCTGAGAATGAAACCATATATTTTGAGTTCTAGTCTACTGATATTAGACTACCTTGTGGAGTCGCCATGTGTTGACTCATAGTTCGTCCACCTATTCCAAAATTTTCATAAAAAGTTGTGAAACCTATAACTCATTTAAAGAATTTTAAATAATTATATAGGTGGAGTCCCCTAGATGAAAACACTGAAATGATAAGGTTCATGTATGGCATTCTCATTCTCAACATTATGGCATGATACCATTTTCAGTTTGGGCATCACTTCAAGTATGGCATTTAAAATTAATTATTGCATGACAATCGGTCTTTGGCTTGATGGTTCCTAGAATCCTATGATATTTTATGAATGAATATACCCTCAACACAAAAAATGGTATTGAAGAGAGATATATTATTGAATCATGGTTTTGAATAGTCATACAAAATACTTGTTTGTATAAGCATATGCATCTTGTATTGTGCTAGGTTGTAGTTTCAAAAGGAATAGATGTTATAAAGTGATATTTGAAAAGTTATAGAAGCAAACAAGTATATGGTTCTCATATGTATAGTTCACATACATAAAGTATGCAAGTTATATAGTTTATGGAAAAGTTAACAATCAAGTGGTTGATATTGGGAAAATGTTATATTATATCCTATGATTAGTCTCGACCATAGTTGTGGCTCAACGCACATGTCACATATTCTTTTAACATTATGTAGTGGGTATTGATATTACATGGTATCATTTGGAGGTTGATGATGAATGGGTTGTGAGTGGGCTTATGTACACCATGCATTAATTTGAAGAGACTTGAGAATTAATGCTAACAAACCCACTCTCTCTCCTTGAAAATTGTTAGGGTTACCATTGTCGCACATTAGTTTGTTTATGAAGTGTAAAGGAAGCCACCACTGATGTGTTTAGATGAACCAACTCTGTTGTTCGTTTTGCAACCATTTCAAGTTCAGAGGACTGATATAAATTAGCGTGGAATGAGGTAAGTACTTGCACAACTCTTGAGCATTTCCTTGCAAAATAATTTGTTGATAAATGTTAGTTATGGCTCTGGCTAGTTGGTAACAAGTATGGATGTTTTTCTTTCCCTATCTTCCATCCATAAACAATTATTTGATGAATTGAAAAGAGATGATGCAATTTTTTACAAGTTTATTGTTGTGGAAAGCATTTTATGGGTTCATAATTTGCAGTGAATGTTATGTTTTTCCATCTTTCTTGTATGCTCATGGATGTCATTAGTTCATATTATCACTTTCCATTTCTTCTTAGATATTCTGGGAGGGTTTTATTGTGAAATGGGTTGTAAAGAATCACGGTTCAAACCAATGAGTAATGGTTGTTGGTATATACAGAGTTTCGAGTTGGGTTTTGATTATGAATTTATTACAAAATTTTATTGGTGTTGTGTCTTTGGTTTGCTTGAGAAAAAAAAATGATCCTGGCATTAGTTTCTTCTTGTCAAAAGAGCTTCTACTTGAATTCATGATCCCATGGTCATGTGTCGTTCTTCCTCTTGTATTTCTTGACAGGGAAACTTAGGGATATGGGTCATATGGCATTCTTTTTGCTCTTACACTCAATTTTTTCTCTTTTAAAATCCCACAATTGAAAACCGTGAATCGCCACGTTTATGAATAATATATATATCAACACAAATGAAATTGGTTTACATTATATGACAATTTTACATAATTGTGAATATTAGAGTATGACATGGATGTTTAATTGATGCAAATCAATAATAATAGTAATACTATTGGTTGATATTTATAATAATTTTATTATGGCCATATGTGCAAGTTTTAAAAAGCACATAGGGGATTTAAATTTCAGGAAGAATGATGGATGGCGCTAAATGGTTAAAACTATTTTTACATGGACTTCACACATTTGTTTTTTCATTATTTATCATTTTTTATAAAATATACTCCCTTTTACCATGTATCTTAACGATATATAATTCCATTCACATGTTTATCCCTATCCATATGTTTAAAATAAACTTTGAATTGTTCATATGCAAAGTATGTTTTTTTAAGAAGCATTCAAGAGAATTTAAAATTCCAGATTATAAAAACTAGAAGTGAAAATATTGGTGTTAAATAAGTTTTGGATTTTCTTCTCCTTCATAGATTATTCCTGTTTCATTTCTCTCATCTATGCTTGAATTGCCATGCTATATTTAGAGCCATAATTATATCATATTTAACAAGTTTTATAATGAATGTTTATTATTTCGTGTCTTGTATTATACTCTAAAGATTTTGGATTGATAAAAATGATAATGGTAATTAGATGAGCTTTTTTAGCAGAGGGAGTAATAGAGGGGGTAACAGAGGAAACACAGGAAGAAGAGGCAAAATGCCAAATGTGTTTTGGCATCAAGGGAGGCACAAGAGGATTGTCAGACATTTGGCTTAGGTTGATGGAAAATTGGTATGGATTGTTGGTTGTCATTGATGTCAACCATTGGAGAGTGATATTGTAGATTGATTTCAACCCTTAGTGATTGTTGTCAACCCTTGGAGAAAGTTTGGTAGCGAATTTCAGTAGCACAAAGGTTTGGGTAATGGACCCAAGTTTGTTTGATGTATAACAATATGATTTTTAATATATTTGAAGGAAATAATATTCTATATGGATAGTACATATTATTCCATTTCCGGTGGTATGTGGAACATCACATAACTCCTCACGGTTAGAGAGTTATGGCCATGTGAAATTGGAGAACCCAGGTTTGGGTAATGGACCCAAGTTTGTTTGATGGATAATGGTACGAGTTTTGATATATTTGCAGGTAAAGACTATTCTAGATGAATAATACATGTCATTCCATTTCCAATGGTATGTGAAACTTCACATAACTCCTCACGGTTAAAGAGTTATGGCCATGTGAAGCTGGAGAACCCCCATGAGTCATCTAGAAGCCCCAAAAAGTCAAAGTAGTCAAAGTGTTTGCAAAGAAGAAATTATTTAAATAATAAAGTGAAGTGATGAGTATACTATAAATAAAAGTGGATACAAAATAAATCATTTAAATCATAAAGTTAATGGAGAAATTACTAAGTGGACAAGTGGTTAGAAGTGGGTTAACCCTAAAATAAGGAAAGTGGGTTAAGATGGTTAAAATCTAATCCCTTGAGGAAGCTACATGAAAGTATAAATAAGAGGCAAGGCTCTCTCATTTTAATCACACTTGAGTATATTGAATATCTACAAGTGACTGAGGTAACCAAAATATATCTAAGCCAAATTTCAGAGGGAAGGTGAAGTAAAGAAGGCTGAAATTCAAGGGAGGATAAATTCTTTTGATGATGCTTTCACATGTATGTTATTTACAGGCCATCTCACCATTTTCGCAATAATTTTTTTCTAGAATGATTCAGACTGTGAAACTGGGAGGTTGTTGAGGAAACATATCCAAGTAGTTGTGGTACAAATTTCACTTGTGGTTCGTTGTATTTTTGGAGTTACACTCCGTGGAAAATAGGGTTTGTGGCTAGTCCTGAAACTAGTCTAAAACAAGTGTTTCGGGTAAAAACATCATAACTTCTTCATAACAGATCCAAATTCAGTAAGATTTTTTTTTTTTGGTTAGTGTACAGTCTATAGTATTCTGTGTACAATTTTCATATCCATACAACAAATATTCCATGCGGGGCACGCTCTACAAGTTCACTCTCTAGAATAAGACAGAATTCAACAAGGTATGCCATTTTTGCTATAAATCCTTTTATGAGAGGTTCCAAGTAGTGACACTTGGAGGAATTGCATAAAACACATTGAAGAACATTTTGACCTATTTTCAGATCTTTAATCATTACAGGTACATAGTTATGATTATTTCAAGTTAGGGTTGTTGACTAATCCAAAACTAGTCTTGTGAGACTAAAGTAAAACTTGATGAAAATGCTAGTCTCTTGTTGTTAAAGTTAAGGAAGGTTTGCAGGTATGTGATCATATACACCAGGTCTATTATAGAGTTACAAATCATATTTGGATGATGAAATTGATGAGGGATTTTGGTTGAGGTACATGTTGGG
>ML833338.1:63588-74611 GCA_009831015.1 Picea engelmannii
TTTCTCCAGGATTCACGAGAGATACTACAGCCCCATACTTCACATCCATAAAGAATAACAGGTGTAACAAGAGTCTCAAAGAGGAGTTTCTTCTTATCCCAACTCCAAAGTTCAGCTGATTTACAATTGTTTTCAAGCCCATATTAGAAATATAATAGGATTACAACTCTTATCAACTTAGAATATCAGATCATGCAATGATCAGAGGAAAAGTATGAAAGTACTTTTACTATCTTTACAAAAAATATCTCTAGTGTAACTAGCTGACATAGCGATTGAGGAACTTACTAAAGGTTCCCTTACAACATAAAATACTTGTCTTACCCACCATACTAATGGTCATACCCTTGACACATGGAAAAGCTACTCAAGCATAGACTAGAAAACTCTAAAGCTCCTCGTAGGCCCTTTGTTGTTCTCTTCCCACTGTGTGTAGTAAATAATACTCTGCTGACGTTGATCCTTGAGAGCCTTCTTCGATAAATCATCAGCCTCCATGTTGAATTCTTTATAGGCATGGATATAGGTGATCACTCCAAAGTGAGTGCTCAATTCTCTAATCTTTTCCTTCCATCCATCAAGCACCAAGATCTGGAGTCTCCCCCTACCATTGCACCAATCAATTATGATTTTTGAGTCTCCAATTATCTGCAACTCTATAAGGTGTAATCTTAAGGCCAGAAAAAGGGTAACCCAGACACCAAGTAGCTCAACTCTATTGTTTGTACCAGGGCCAGTGTTGAAGGTCCACTTATAAACTGTCATATCACTAATCCTGATAATACCACCAACTCCACTTTGCATTCCATCTGCAGATGTCTCTCCATCAAACCATCCCACTGGAAGCTGCAACCAAGGAGGATCCAAGAACCTACAAATTTTAAGACCTTTCCGGGAAGAGACACAGGAATTTAAAGTTCTTAAGGACTTTGTTACCACATCATTAGTGGAAATTGTCCCATAATCAAACAACACCTTATTACACTCAACCAAATATTCCAACAAACAATGGTTGGCAGCTCAACCAAAGACAGGTTTTGCGAAGACCAAAAATCAAAACAACCTTCAACCGATAACCCATCCCAAAATAAAAAAATCTTGAGGACCCCTGAAATAAGAAGCTAGACACGATGGGTGAAAAGGCAGTGGATGAATAAGTGATTTACAGTCTTAGGTCCTCTGGCACATAGGATACAAAAGCTCGAGCCTTCCCATCCCTTTGAAACAAGGTTTTCCCAAGTAAGGACTTTGTTTTCCAAGATGAGCCAGAAAAAGAGTTTGATTTTCAGAGCGACATTCCATTTCCATAATTTATACCTCCAACCTTTTATAGTATGGTGCCAGAAGATCTCCGCCAAGGCCTTGTATAATTTTTTAACCGAGAGGATCCCCAAATTATCGCCTCCCACCCACAAGAGTTTATCCTCTATGTCCAGTAACTAAATACCCGCCCTAGAGAGGACACTCCAGTAATCATCCCATTCCTTAGCTAAGTCACCCAAGAGGCCTAGAGTGGATCCCTCTTTCTAGTAGGAGCTAAGATGATCCAACCTCGCAAAATTAAGAGCCTCGTACAGAAAGGTGATGCCCTGCTGCTTTAAAGCATAAATAAGATCAGATGATAAGATGGATTGCCTTCCCAATCCCAAGATACAATCTCTACCTACCTAGCTCGCCAGCCCACTACCTAGCCTCCATCATAACCAGTGGTCAATAATCGGGAGTGCTTTAAGCAAATTTTTACAAATTGGAGACATCGACCCTTGTGATCTAGAAACCAATTTGAACCAAGTTGCCACCGAGATATATCGTAAATATTTATCTTTGATAACATTATGCCACATACCTGCCTTTGTCATCACTCTCCACAGGGTATTCACCACCAAAGCTTTGTTAAAAAGGAAAATGTTTTGCAGGCCCCAACCTCCTGCCTTCTTTGGCTTTGCAATCGTCTCCCAATTGTAGAGGTTCATACGTTTCCTTTCACTACATCCTAACCATAATAAGGATAAAATGAGTTGTCAGATCTTAACTAAAACCTAATTTGGTACTGTTGCTAAGGTCATCCAAAAGACCGGTTGGCTTTCTAAAACTGCCTTTATTAGAACAAATCGTCCTCCAAGAGTAAGCCAATGGATGCACCAATGATCTATCCTCCATTCAGACTTTTGAATGAGCCAACGCTAGTCTTCTGATTTATAGAAAGAAGCCTTCAGAAAGTAACCCAAATACCTAAAACCAACATCAAGAGTAAAAAAGTTATAAGGAAAAAGATCTCTAAAAGGGGCCAGACTGTTTTCATCAATGCCTGCAAAATGAAAAGATGAATTTGCAATATTTATCTCTAAGCCAGTAGCACTAACGAAAATCTCCAGAATTCCCACTATCTCCTTACATTCCTGGAGATTTTCTCTGGTCATTATCAACACATCGTCAACAAAGAAAAGATGTAGGATATTAACAATTATAGCTACTTTCACACCTATCAACTTCCTTGTGACATTACCCTTCTTAAGTAGAATACTAAGACCTTCCATCACAAGGATGAATAACAGTGGTGATAGTGGACATCCCTTCCTTAGCCCTTTTCCTCTGTGAAAAAAATTTGATGTCTCCCCATTGACCAACATTGCGTAAGTAACAGAAGTAACACATCTCATTATCCAGTTCATTACCAACAATCCAAAACCTGCTTGGAATAGGACCAATCTTAAGAAATCCCAATTGATGTAATCGCACGCCTTTTTTAGATCAAGCTTTAAGATAAGTGCTTTTAAATTCTTCTTCTTAATACTATGAAGGCATTCATGTGTCGTGTTGACTACATCCATAATTTGTCTCCCCTGTAGAAAGCCCAGTTGTTCTTCTGACAAGCCATGAGAAAGAATAGGCCAAAGCCTATTTTCCAGAATCTTTGCAATAATTTTATAGCAGAGGTTACACAGAGAGATGGGTCGAAAGTCTCCAAAAGTTAATGATTTATTTACTTTAGGGATTAAAACAAGAAAGGTATAATTTAAAGCTTTAATAACCTCTTCCTTCCTCCTATATTCCTCGACCATCCCAAGGAGATCCTCCCCAACTAGATCAAAATAGTGGAGGAAAAATTCCACAGTCTAGCCATCAGGGCCTGGACTTTTATCCTTTGCAAAAGCCTTTAGAATGTTCATCAGTTCTTCTTTAGTACAAATTCTCTCTAATAGGATTGAGTCTTCCTCTGTAACCATTTGAGGGAACTAACTAGCTAATAAATTCTGATCTTCTCGGAGGATGCCTGAAACCGATCCAATGTTTTTGAAAAAATTTACAGCCTCTAAGTTTAAAACATCTCGACCCCAAACTCTGTGGCCTGACTCGTCCTGGATCTCCCAAATTTGTTTTCGATTTTTTCTATCATTGGCAAAGTGATGGAAGAATTTGGTGTTCTGGTCACCACTCTTTAGCCAGATCGCCTGGCTTCTTTGTCTCCATAAATCCTCTTCAGCTTTTAGGATTTTTATCTCTCATATTCAAGCACTTTTACTTGGTTGGCCAACTCCTGATTATTTAAGTCTGTTATTGTACTCTGATAAAGATTCTGTAAATATGATTCCAGTTTCCCTAATATCATTGTAGTCTAGGTTCTATTCTGTATCACCCAAGTTTTTATAATAGTCTTAAAACTCTTCAACTTCCAGACCAATCTCCGTTGAAGACCCGGTTCTTGTAAAAATTTTGGATCCTTCCAAACTACATTGACAATCTAGGAAAAATCAGCTTCATATAACCACTGTGATTTTAGCTTGAAAGGGTAGTTTTTGCACTGACTGCTACCAACAAGTTGTAACATAACCAGAGTGTGATTAGAGATATAGGGATAAGCCACCCAAGAACAATATCTTCCTAAAAATATCAACAAGTCAAAAGAAACAAAATCCCTGTCTAATCTTTTCATTATGCTATCTGAGCCCATTCTTCCATTTCTCCACGTTGGCACAAGTGCATCTGACAGAATATCCACATGTCCTCCTTCCCAGAACAAATATTTTAGCAACAGAGCCAACGAATCGAGCTGCACTGCATCCCCCCATATTTCACCTTCATTCATGGTAAAATTAAAATCACCAGCCACTATCATATTTTTAAGGGAAAGAATTCCTCTATCACCTATCTTTTCCCAGAAATTTTTTCTGTCACTACACAGATCATAAACATTTAAAAAATAAATCTGCTCCTTCAGCTCAAAACTGGAACCTATCAAAAGTAAAACATCACAGCAAACATAAGGTTTGAGATCAAATTTTGTAGGGTCCCAAGCCACCAACAAGCCCCTGATTTTCCCACTGAACTCACAGTTGTCGTGTACCAATCAGGTCTTAAAGACGTCAAGAAATTTCTAGACCTAGTTTCATCAACCAAAGTCTCTTGCAAGAAAATAATGTCTGGGTAAGTATTTTCGAGAAGTCTACGCAATGAGTCCAATTTCAGGGATCCCCCCACTCCCATGATATTTAAAGACAACAGTATTACGATTTTTTGCATGCTAGGGCTTTGATGCCTCTAAGCACCCCAAAATCAGTAACCGAGGTAGAAACACTATCTGAATCCAAAGAAACAAACTCATCTCTCTTCCAAGCACTTTGAGTCTTGATCGGTGAAATCTCGCAACCCAACCCTCTAGACGAGGCAAAACCCTTACCAACTGAAGCTCTTGGTCCCACCTGGGTCAAAGAAACATATATGTTCTGGGGACCTTCAGTGAACGCATTTGAAACAACAGTCTTACCTAGAAAATTAGGAAGAGGTAGCAATTCGGGAAGCACCTTTAAAGATGGAAGTAAATAATCCAAGACTACACCTACAAAACTTTCACCCAACTCCATCCCCTGAAAACCTGAGCAGTGTCGAGTTTCCTGTTCTGAGGAAACATGAATCTCATTCCCCACTCGAAGAGTCTACTCTATACTAGACAGTAGGCCCAGGTCCTCCGAGGGGAAGTCCCTCGCCAAAATAGCACCAGCAAGTAACCCCAAACTATCAATGCCTTCCAAAGTCATAGACATAGGAAAGGAAAGAATCTTTGAATGCTTATGAGCGGGACTAACTAACTGACTCAAAAACAAACTATCAACCTCAAGTCCTCCAGTGTGTCTTACACTAGGAGAAGGGGCCATGTTACTGACCCAAAGAGAAACAAGAGGAAATAAGGGCAGAAGAGAGTCCATGTCCGGTGAGTCTAAAGGCTAAGAGTTCTGGTTACAACCCACCCCATCCCCAACTATCTTATCCAACGTATCACATTCCTAGGAGGAAAGAGAAAAAAATAGAGATGGACAAAGAGTTATCAACTTACCCGAAAAGTTGCTATCAGCCCCACCACTACTGATAAACTTGGCTCCCATGTTGTAACCGTTCCAGTCACCCGAGGTTACCCCTAGAAAATCTTCATAGGTGGGTCTACGGAGCAGCGAGGAGTCAAAAGACTCTTCTTCAATAAAGCCCCCTAGGTAGTCTCTACGAAGGTGTCCAGTTTGTCGACACCACGAACAACGGAAAGGGATACCCAAGAAATCAATCCTCTGATACCTCAACATAACACGTCACTCCAGCTCGATGGTCTCCGAAAGCCCTGCATGAATGTCAATCTCTACCAACACTTTACAAATGTGCTTATCTGGCACTGTTAGAGCAACTTCATCCACTGCAATGAACCTTCCTAAACTATTCGCCACCTCCTCAAGTGCTCTTTTGTTCCATAACTATAGAGGTAAACCAGGGAGTAACACCCACAGGTGTCGGAGTTGAAAGTACTCCTGAGTAGGGTCAAAATTTACTCGCCACCTCTTTAACATTATGCTCTCGTTGTCCACCACCCAAATGTTTTCCAATAGTAGTGAGGAATCTTCTGAGTTCCTACAACGAAACCCGAACCAATCATGGGAAAGGAAGAAAACCTCTAGACTATAACCTAAAAAAGGTTCCTAGTTCATTGCAACCCAGTCATCAAGGGAAGTATGACTGACCTTTCGGTAGGATAATCTATTGACAAGCATACACAGAGCCATAATTCATGCATCCTCCAGCTTGATATCAGATCCCAAAACAAATCTCCTCTTCACCTTGTTTTCCTTTTATAGCTTAGACGTCCCGGGTCTCTCCTCCTATAAAAGTGTTCTGGACCTCCCTCCTTGTAGATATCATCAAGTTGTTGAAACAGTCTCTTCTTCTTCACTAAAGAATGTTCACAGGCATTATGTGGAGACTTTTCAAATGAAACATGTTCAAGCGCTAAAGTACCAACCTCCGGTAGGTTTGGTAAACTACAAGAAGACCTCAGATCCCATGAAGAGTGAAAAGACCCCTTAACAGACTGGGGGGCAGTGTATTCATCGACCGAGTTAAAAATTCTGGCATGTTTCCAAAGAGCTTCATCATATTCACTCATAAGTGCAGTGACTTCAACATCCATCTCTGGAACGTTCTAAACTCGCCACCTAGCAAGCAATAACTAAAAGACTACAGGAGCTCTGAAGAGGAAAAACAATTTTTGTCCTTAACGCAATTGTTAATGCCCAACCCTGCTAGGACTAGGCCTGAAGGCCTTAAAAACTCACCTAACAACACACTATGTAAGAAAATAAACATTAAAGGCCTTAAAAACCAAGAAGCTCCAGTGCTCCTCCCACCATAGCAGCTCTCACCCCAAGGCAAACATTTAAACTTCCTGGCCCCACAGCTAAAAAGCTCTAATGAAAATAGTTGCCCCTAACTAAAACTCTCTTGAGCACATTAACAACCTAACTAAGTTAGCAGTCTCCAAATCTACTAAATAACCTGAGTTTGAAAAGACCCAACAGACAGGGCCTCTCCACCATAATTGAACCTGCAACTGGGCCAAACCGCCATTAGAGGACTTATAAGAGTGAAAGATTTGTTTGAAACAAAGATAGTTTGGTAGAAACTTGTGTATCATATGCATATAACAACCAACTAATAAGAATCTTTGTATAATCTGAATGTTCACCTATGTATATATAACCATTAGTGAATATATAAGAACAATTAATTTGACGATGTTGTTGAAACCCATTTTCCAAGTCAAATAGTTTCACTATGCTATTAAAAAATTATTAATAGTTAAATGATCATAGTCCCTAAAAAATAAATGCCAAAAATTTCTACTTAAACCACAATCATATATCACATAGGAGTTTTACATGGAAACATGACATTATTATAACTTATTCTTTACATTCGAATATGGTTGAAATTCAAGAGGAGTAAAAGGAAACCATTATTCGATCTTCAACATTGAAAGAACATCGACCACAAACTACATTCTAATACAAATCGACATAGATCCATCTTAACTCTGGATATATCATGTATTGAGAGGATCAAATCCCTCAAGGTGCAAACCTTTCCTCAAGTTTTTATAATCTAAAAAAATATTTCACCTCATAGGACTTGATCCCTCTACACACATGATAGATTCATAATTAAGATGATCTCTCTCTCTCTCTCTCTCTCTCTCTCTCTCTCTCTCTCTCTACACACACACACAAATTCTAGGTTTAGCTCAAATGGTCATGAGCCAGATGTGAGATCTTGTATCTCTCTCTTAAAGTTGGGGAGGTCAGGGGTTCAACTCTCTTGATTCCCTTAGGGTTAGGTCCATAATCAGAGCCAATGGTTTTAGGGCCAATCATTTACCTCGTTTAACATCCATGGATCATGGGGAAGTACTCGGAGGGTTTTCCGCAAGGGTTTTCCGCAAGGGTTTCTTTGGAACACACACACACACACACACCATGTGTCAACTCCATGTTGGGCTAGGAAGGAATTGCACATCTCCCTCATACGAGGTAGTTGAAAATGCTTCTTGGCACAACCATCCTAGATCCATCTTAACTTTGGATCTATCATGCACCAAAAAGAATAAAATCACTTGAGGTGCTTTTGTACTCTAAGAAATGTTTGTATCTCTAGGGATTTGATCTCTCTCGATGCATTATAGATCCAAAGTTAGGGAATCTAAATTGGTTCTTTACACACACACATACACACACACACATGTCAACCCCATGTTAAGCACTGAGGGAATTATACATCTCTCTCATACTAGAATGTAGAAACCACCTATTGGAAGAATAGGTCTCTCTCTCTCTCTCTCTCTCTCTCTCTCTCTCTCTCTCTCTCTCTCTCGATATATATATATATATATATATATATATATATATATATAAAGAGAGAGAGACAGATGCCACGAATATTTGAGGAGCACATCGAGCGCAAGAGTGCACAGTTTCGAGGCTTTTTAGGATTTCATCAATGATGTTTGAATCATTGACATAGGGTGCAAGTGAAGTCATCTATTTCTAGGGTTTTTTTACACTATAGATTTTGGTTTCAATCTTTACTCAAAGCGTTCAATGTATGTGGTTCCATTCTCTAAGAGAGAGATGATCACCTGGTTCTAGGGTTATTGACTACCATTGATTGGAAGGTAGCAGATTTATTGAACATAGTGGCTCAAGGGAAGATTTTATCCAAAAATAGATCACAAATCTAAACCAATCATAGATATAGTTTTGAGCTTGGGAAGAAGAGTATCAAGTGAAAAAATGAACCAAATGTAGATATTGTATTAAGCAATTCAACAAAGAGGTTTTGTTATAGATCCAAGGTGAGAATGAAATGTTTGTAGCTCCAGGTTCTTATCAAGAGGATCGTCTGGTCCTAGTGTTATTGAATCCCATGGATTGGAACATAATGGAGTTAGTGAATAGAGTGGCTTGAGGGAATATATGAACCAATAACCAATACATCATCAACACATGCCTACCTTCATTTGAAAAATGGTGATATCAATTGTAGGTGGATGGGTAGGCAATGGGTAGATGGGTAGGTAGTGGAGCTTTCATTGACTGGTTATAGAAGCCGCAAGCAAGTCAAGAAGGAAGAGGGGTAAATCATTCATCAATATCCTTAAGGCTTATATGGATATGTATTTTTATCCCCTATGCACCCCTGGAGAAGTAGAGTAGAGAGATTAAAATATATCATAGTTTAAAGTGGTGGCAAATCTTACATGAGTGGTGAGTGTTTTACACCAAAAGAGTTTTATTTTGTTGATATTGTGGTTGGATAGGTTTAAAGAATTGTTGGTGTCATAAATTGGGTGAGTTTTCCTCCACATGTTGGGTAACCATATTGCTTGGACTATTGGTTAACATCCTATGGTCGGAAGGAGCTAGGATTTGAGGGATGAGGAWGATATTCAATTAGTAGACTATTTTGAATATTCTTTACTCAAAGATGAAATTTATGTTAATTACACTTGTATCCCTATGTTGGTAGAAAGGATACCTAGGGCTTGGGGGGRAAAGGGGKACAATACAGTGCATAATCCAAAATTAGGGTAAGTGGTTCAATTGAAAATTTGGTAGGAGGTATTATRATTCCAGTGTGTGAGGCCTTTTGGTAGGCCTACTATAAGGATTTGGATCATCCTTTGGAGGATGGTCAATGTATTTCTTTGAAAGGATAGGATGGTTCTACTATGASAAGAGTAAAGGCATCTAGCTTCAAGGTCTTAGTCKAAGGAGTAATCCCTGAACCTACAAAGTACTCTCTATACTCAAAGTTTTTGTTTCCTAAGTTGGATGATGGAAGAGTAGGGTTTTAAATTTGGGAGGTGCTGGTTTATATGTGGGTAGTTCAAATTATAGTATTTGCAAGGAGAGACAAGGGTGAAGGAGGTAATGGGAAAGAAGCAGTGAAAGGTGGTGAAGAGTTAAGGGAGTAGGGTTTCCTTGGTGGTTGGAAAAGACATGGGTGTAAACCAAATAATTGATTTGGAAGAAAATACTTTGGTAAGGAAATTCATGGGTTAGAGAGTGATTTTGGAATGGCTTGGAAGTTAGATTCAATAGACGTGGGTTCCCATTCTTGGCTATAAGGTCGTCCTTTCACATTCTCTCTCGTGGATGGTTGGGGTTCTTATTTAATTCCAAGGCAAGAGCTTTGTTCATTATTGAAGGATCATGGTTCATGGATAGTTCTTTCCTATCCATGAATCCATGACATCCTTTATTTGATGCCAAATATGATTTTATGGAGAAAACTCTAGTTTGGTTGAAGCTTCTTACCTTGTCCATGGAGCTCTAGATAGTACAATCCCTTACAGTTATTGGGAATTTGATTGGTAACACACTTATGATTGATGATAAAAATTTTAATAGTACTTCCAGGTCTGTGGCGAGATTGCTAGTCGAGATAAATGTCATTCTTGGTCTTTATGTGTTGGTGGATTTTGTATTGGGGGTTGGAAATGCTCCCATATTATTTATTATTAGAACATCCCATTTAGATGCACAAGGTACCATGCCTATGGCCATGTGCACAAGGAATGTGACAAGGTTTTCTTCACAAATGTTTGGTAGAAGAAGGAGATCTCAAATGAAGCTTGTGGTAGGGAGTTTAAACCTATGGATCTAATACAAAGGGAATATGTTGAGGAACAAAGTTTGGAAGTTCATGTCTCAGTCAATATCCTGAAGCGTAATGTTCAAGAGATGGGGGACAAGGTGGAGGTTGAATTGTGAGTTGGGGACCTTTCTATACCCTTGATTATGGACTCACGATCAATGTTAGGTCAAGATGATGCATTGGCATAGTATCTCTACTTGGATTGGTATGTTCTATCTTGATAAAGAAGAAAGAATCCAAGTAATATCCAGTGATGCAGCACCTAAAGATTTTAGGTACTTCTAATGCATTGCCTCTTAATCCATCTATGGAGTCCTCCACTTTCCAAAACATGGAAGAAGTAGGAAAATTTCCCATGGAATCAAAGCATAAGGTTATCTGTAGTGGTAGCATTGTCTCTTTGACAGGTGATTTGAATTTTTTTAGAGGGATTGTGAGTAGGCATTCCCATAATGTCTAGTCATGTAAGTATATTCATTCAATTAATATGAAAAATCCTATTGGTGGAGGGAAGATTCAAGTCACCTTGGAAACCTCTATGAGAGGGGGAGGG
>ML833339.1:58934-75139 GCA_009831015.1 Picea engelmannii
GTAGATCGGGCTAAGGGAAACCCCCTGGCAAAGTCTCAGACCGAACAATGAAGAACTGACCCTCCAAATGACAGAATCCTCAATCTATGGTGCGCCCTCCTCTCTCTGAACCTGTGCTGAGCTCCAACAAGTAATCTGACAGAGGATCCTCCTCTGGAAGAGGCTGGAAAAGGTGCCCTAGGCCTCACAATGAATACCCAAAAGTCTGTTTACCCCGAATCCCTCTCTTATGGCTAGATCAAACCACTCTCCTCAAGATGGTGCGCCCTCCTGTTGAAAACCCTCCTGAGGCTATGCCCTAGATCTCCCTGAACTTGTGGCTGATGTAGAAACTCCCCTAGAGCTGAATAGATCTGATGTAGAATGTTAAGGGAGGAATCTTTCACCTCCGTGACCAAGCTTGGACCAGGTTGGGTGGGATCTTTCACCACCGAGCTGATCTATAGTGTTTGTTAAGTCAAAACCCTCAAAACCCCCAAGGCATGGGCTCACTAGCAAGAAGCCAGATATCAAATGATGAAACAACCTGAATACCACTGTAATGTTCCCAAGCCAAGATGCCAAGAACATAAACCCTAGTGCAACCTAAAAGACCATAATCAGCAAAGTGTTTGACGAAATGCCACAACCAGAAAACAGTCAAAAATTCATGAAAAACACTATGTTCTTGGCATCTTGGCTTGGGAACATTACAATTATCCATAAAATATCTGTGTACTATGTGATGAATGTTTATGAGATTGATTTTCTGTTTCTTATTCTGTTAAATGCGTAATAAAGAAATAAATCTAGGCCGTAATATTTCATTAGACATGGTAGATTTTGTTTCAATGAATCCATGGTGTAGATATGTTGGTTGATTTTGACTTGCCCACTGGAAAATGTATCAACCACATAACACCAATGGATCCTTAATACTTTCTTAGTTGGCTGCATCATCAGTGTTATTGCTTTACTGTCTACTTTGAACTAGGGTGTATAATATGTGTGTTTGGAAACATCTTTTACTTGTTGCTTATCCTTGTATTTATCATTAATCATTTCAAGGCCTACCTCTAAACTTAAAAATGAACTCTGGGATGGAAATACTCCTGATGTCTTTGTGGTTTACTCCTTGTTTTGGCACTCTATTGTATTCTATCTATGTTTTGACATGCGCTTGAAGAAAACTATTAATCATGCATTTTTCACATCATCTCATCTTGGTAAGTGGTTTTCTCTTGGCAGGTCTTTACCACTGAACGATGAACTAAAAGAATATACCAGGGACATAAGTGAATTGCAGGATCAGCTACATGAGCTTTTTATTCAGGTGCAGCAAATTATTGAAACTGGAGATGAAGAAACTGCCCGGGAGTTAATTGATGCTAACCATGAAGCAGTAACAGAGCAGTTAGAGATGGGAGTTAGAGGTGTGGAGCAGGCTGCTATGCTTGACATTCTGGCTCAGTTGCATTTGAGTCTCTGTGACTTCCAGGCTACTGAAGATTTGCTTGAGCAGGTATATTTTACAGTCTGATTTGAGTGAGAAACCTTAGAAAGAGTTGCAAGAGCAATAAAACAGTAAATCACTCTATCATATTTTAAGCACTTTCTCTTTTAACATAATAACCTGGGTGAACAATATGCCACAGAAGCAGAGAAAACTGGCATGTTTCCTAACTGACACAAATATTTCTGAACATCAATGTATGTGTACCATTGCAGTTCAAATGGAAGGATTCATAATCCACTTGTGTGAATTAGGTTCCATTGAAAAGTGCAGAATCCAGATGCACTAGGTAGAGACCTAGCCAGCTTTGACTCTCTTCCTACAATGGTTCCCTTTCCAGACTTGTTCATATCTGAGTTCAATTATACTTGCCTAGGGACGCCTATTCTACTCATAGCTACATCTATATTTTCTTTGTAGTTAATTAGATGACATAATATATTGTCAAATTAGTCAATTCTTTCTGTAGATATGAATAATTTTATGTTCATCAGAGTTGGTCTGTAATTTGAGTGGTATTTTAGGACTTGGCATTTCTTGTTTCTTTTGTTTCTCCTTCTCTTCTTTAAAACCTCTGTAATTTTATTTGTGTTTCAAACTTGCTGCATTGCATATGCAGACACTAATGCATATATTTTATATACGAATCAGTGTAAACATTTGATTTCATTTTTCTTGTCTTTATCTTCTATCTTCCTATCCAATACAGCTCCACTTTTAATGTCTGGTTATGTGTGTCTATGTATGAGGATGTGTCAGTATTTTTATATCTGCATCGGTGAGGTTGCTACAATAGCAACCTTTGAGGACTGGTATTTGTGATCTTCCTTTCTATTATAATCATTTTTTTTGTTTTAAATGTTTGCATGGTATGCAGATAAAAGAAATATTGGCAGATGTTGGGAATCATGAACCATTGGTTGACAAGATTTTGGAACACATGGGGACTATGTACACAGCTCTTGAGAAGCCAGGGGAAGCTTTGCCTCTGTATACGAGGAGTCTTGGAATTCAAGAGGGTGTCCTTGGTAAATGCATTTTATTTCTTGTAGTTTAAACTTTAAACTTTAGGCAATCTCCACTGTCGAGCAAAGAAAATGCCCAGGGCATCCATAACCACCCCTGGAACACTGATCATTTTAATTTTTATGCTTATGATGCTTAGTTACAGGATTGTGTCTAGACGGATTTCATGTTTTATGAGAAAATCTCATCTTCATTTTTACAAAGTGCAATAGATTGAGTCATGCATCTTTATGTGATCTCAGTTTGAAAGGCAATTATGGATGCCATTTTGATTGGTTGTCCCGAGCAAAAGAGTGAATATATTGATAGATTCTAACAAATGTATTAGAGAAGAAGTGGGAATATTATTGGCAGGCAAAATTCTAGTAATTGCTGTGACCCTTAAAATCATGCTGTAAGTTTGTTGGGAAAGAGAAGAAAATTGCTCAGTTTCCCTCTCTTGGCTATGGTCAAAATTGAAAGATGTGTAAGTAAGGAATAGGCAACATTTTTATTTTGGGCTGGTGAGACTCATTCCTGAAACAATATTGTGCACTTATTATATGCCCACATTCTCTCCTTGGCATGGGAGGTCTGCACTAGCCATGTGTGTCACAATGAATGGTGTCGGTGACCTGGTAAATCAAAAGGATGAACAATATAAGTCCATTAATTCACCTCTGCTTGGCCTCAGTAGATGGCAAGCTTTACTTGTATGGGGTTTGGCTCATTGAAATGAGCTATTAGAACTATTTATCCAAAGACCAGATAAGGGGTATGCAGCCGCTCATTATTGTTTTCCAGACCATGTTTTTAAAGAACATTCAAGGTATTGTTGAATTGAATGCCAAACTAGAAATGAACTGCATCAAATCTCTCCTTTAAATTTCATGATAGATAAGGTAATTTTATTAATGTCCAACAAATGACGACAGAAGTGTTTCTGGAATTTCAATATGTTTGGGTAATGCAGGGATAACAATAATGTTCAATTAATCCTTCAAATCTCATTTGAAAAAAATTCACACAACTCTGACTCGAGAATGACTTGGCAAGCCGAAGAGTAAGGGTATGACTCAGCGTAGGTGAATATTAAGGAAAAAACTTGGCATAAAACTCAGCAAATAACCAAAATTCACATAAAAAAGGAAAATTTTCATTCCATGACGAATCCTCTTCATAGACATCCAAATAAACCAATGTTCCAAATATCATTTTGGAGAATATATTGCCGAGGGTCTGGAAAGAAACTTATCCCAAATATCGGAAAACATCATCATGCATAAACTTGACCCTGAAAATCTAAAAAAAACTCGGAAAAACAAGCAACCTGAGAAACTCGAAAAATATTGAAAAAATGGGGAGAAATCAGAGATATTTGCAACATTGAAATAAACGTAAAGGTATGTAAAATTTGAAAGACATGTAAAATAAAATATGCAAATGTGAAATCTTACATATATTTCAAAGTTAAAATATTTTATTTAATAATATACAAAAGTTCAAAATTTTATGTGCACGCATGTCCAGACTTAAAATTCTTGAAGCTGGTGCAATTCTTGATGCAGCATCCATGTAGATGGCTTTCTCTGAACTTCTCTGCCCATATGGAAGCCAGAATGAAAATCAGTGAAAAATGATGGTTTGTTCATCAAATTTTGGTTATATGTGTGACTCACCTAGTTTGTCTATGAACTTGACGAATCTTAAGAAGGTTGCCAAGTTTCAGCAAGTTTGGTCAAACTGGCTAATTCCTAGTGAGTTTGACCAAGGCAAATTTGGCACATGTTAAAAATCAGTTAACTTGTTGTAGTAGATAGTTGAGTTATTATAATTTATTACAATTTAAAAATCAATTAACCAGGGAGCATGTTCTAGCAGAGCATGATAGGCAGGGAATGGGCAGTCACTAGTGATATTAGGGCTATCATTTAAGACTCCCACTTCCCGGGTGGGAACCTCAACCTCTGTTCTCCAATGATGGGCTTGTTGGGAGAGGAGACAACACTGAGGTATTCCAATAGGATGTTGGAATGACAATGGAGCATTTTGGTCATTGTTGGGCATGATTTATGATGCTCTCAGTTTGTTGGATATCCTCTTTGTCATTGCACACCATGCGAGCCCTATCCAGCCACTTTCAAGCATAGTAGGTTACCATTGATTTTCCATCTACAAGCAGGAGACTAGGTGTTCAGGTAGTGTTAGAGGTTCAGGCGTGGTAGCATGTCTGTTCAGAGATTACCTTCAAGGCAATGTTCTATCGCTTTGGACATGTTTGCTAGGTTCATGTGTGTTATCGCACAAATTGTATGTTGGGCAAAGCCCGACCCAACCACCACTTTGTAGATTTTTTGAGGAACTATGAGGGTGCCCAACAGTCCTGTCAGATGACCACTTGTTGGGCTCTAAGTTATGTCAACAAGGCTGTCCTTTGCTGCTGTTTTAGGACAGCAAACAGTCAAGTACTTTTCTGCCCCCAAACTGATGGTTATATGCTCTAATAAGATGTTCTTGCAAGTAGTTTTAGTAACCAAGTGTTCGCACATGCAAACGTCAAAACATATAGCACTCCTCTAGGATCTTAACAAGCTCCTACCGCTGATCTAAACACTAAGCATACATGAAATTTGGACACAAGTATTTTTGGTACATGACCCTGGATAAAACCCCCCTGGGGAAAACCAGTTTCGAATGAAATTATATGTAAGTGATGTCTAAAGCATGAGATACAACAAGTATGACAAATAAAATGGAACTTGATACAATAGCAACTCCTCTCGAGTTTGTTTGGAGTTTCAAGAAGATATGCGCCCAAGTGAGGTGCGCCCTCTTCCTTTGTTGCCAATCCCACTGAAAGAATGCGCCCTTGATCCTCTTTCCACTGATGAAGAATCCCTTGCACACAATCAAGCTGATGTGTGCTACCTCTCCAATGAAACTGACAGATTTGCAATCGTCCAAGTGTAGCTTGTGCCTGCTAATTATGCGCCCTCCACCCTCCTCCTATAGTGCGCCCTCCTCCTAGCAAGTACCCTCACCACAAATAATAGAGGGTCTAAGCTTCCATGAGCCCTCCATGGAAGGAGGCGCCCAAGCTACCCTCATCCATAGCCTCCATCCTCATCCTCTTGCTCCTCTCCCAACTCTCTTGGTGAACAAATAAAGGAATGAGCCTCTCCTTGCCCCTTGCGCCCTTCTTGAACCTCTAGAAGGAAACCTAAAGTATGGATGGCTAGGATCACCCCATGCCATCTCTAATCAATGGTTGAGAATCGAGATCTCTCCAAAAGAATCTCAATTCAAAACCCACTTTGGGTTAAGTTTCCTAAGTTCACTTTATGTCCCTTCATTCACCCACTTAGTGAATAAAATGTCACTTTTGCCTTAAGTGACAAAATTTTACTTTTGACTTAAATCTCCTAGGTCAAAAAGTGAAATTAGAACATAAAGGTAAAGTACAAGGTACATAGTCTCCTCCTTTGTGTTTAAAGACTCACAAACACAAGGGGACCACTTTTCAAGGTACCCAAATCTCAACACAATTGGCGACAACTAGGAGGGAACCTACCCACTGTCACCTTAGGCAGGTGTCCTCGTCACTTTAGAGGTGAGGTAGTCACCTCAAGTGGGAAATCTCGATTACCCTAGGGGGAATTGAGATGGAAAGGGAAAATTATGAGTGAATGTCCCTAGAGGTCAATTCTATATGATATGAAGAGCTTGGAAAGAGGTCTTGGGGAAGTTCAAGGATGCCAAATGAGTTGAGAGACCTGCTAATAGTGAAGTACCTGCCCGAGACACAAGAAAACCAAGTATATGATGCAATATAATCAATTGGACAAGCAAGTTAAGCTTGCTGTCCCTAATAGCAGATGTTAGTAACTGTTATCCCCATTTTGTGGATAACTAAGGAGATTATGTCTCGAGGCCCTCAAGTTGTAGATATGGAGTGCCGAGAGACTACATGACTAGCAGTACCCTTTTGCATAGTTGGAGACCCCTCTCACCACCACAGATGATCACAGATTTCTAGATGGCATCCATCACATCAACTGGCTTTCGGAAGGAAATGGGCCTTGCTCCATGAGGTAAAAGTCAGTATTATGATGAGCATCATTTCAATATTTAAGCTAGTTGAGTATGTTGTATCTTAGATTGCTCCAGATTTCATGATATAAGCTTGGACATTATGCCTTTTTCCTTGCTTCACCTTGGTGGTTGACATTGTGCCCTAGTAAGTGGTCTTTCTTGGGGATGGGTTTGCTACTAGGAACTCCTTTAAAGAGCCATCGTACCATTCCTGTCGAGTAAAATATATGCTATCTATTTCGACATTAAATTGTCAACCCGGGGCTCGTAAGCTTCGAGGTGCTAGCACTATATGTGCAGGTCTAGAGCTCTAATCTAGCCTAGTGTAGCTCAATCTAATCTAATGCCGACAACACACTGAAATAATAAACAAACTAGAACAATTCATCACCTAGGGAAGAAACCAACATGAAGTGACCATATCTCACGAATTAGGTCATTAATCTATCCGTTGGTGATTTAAAGCTATTGGCAAATTTAAAGTGCGAGAAAACTAAGATGCGGAAATGAGTACAAGGGAAAAATTGAAAACCAGTACCGGAATAACAAACTAGTGCAAGAATCTATTATACAAAATATGAGACTAGGCATGAAAGATTACTATTCTAATTACACTTTTTATTTAGAAATCTAACTTTGTGATGATTCAGATTAGATAATTGATTTCTACAGAGAAAATGTAAAGTAGAAATAAGACAGTCGATGGAAAACTTTGCCATTAATGAAATTTCAATTGATTATGTACATAATTTATATCAACACAATTCATAAACAATATTGAAAAGAGATTTGAAATTGCCAATTACCCTATCATACCAAAACTGAAAACTATAACACAGAGATAAAAATTACAGCTCTGCAGGAGTTAGTTTTAAGCCATAATCTAAAGAGTCATAAAGGACTGTTATATACACTATTAATCTTACAGAGGAAAATACAACTTATCTAACTTTACAAAGTAGAATACAACTTATACAAGCTTCCACAGTAAAATATAATTTATACATTATAAAAGGAGGATTTGCGCATATATGGACAGTGAAATGATTGAAAGCATGTATAGAGTTATGAAGCTTAATCTGAGTAAGTAACCTGCATACGAAAATTATCAGAGAGAATGCACAGATGTTTGAATAAGGAAAGACTATAAACAACCTGTAAATTAAAAAAGGAGATATAGCTTGACTAATAGCCTGCACAAGAGAGTTAGATACAAAAAGATGAATATACAACAAATAAACTAGATACCCAGACCATTGGTGGCCCCCCCAGACAGTCATGGCACTACTCCAATGTAATGTACAGTCACAAACTTAGCATATCATTCATATTAATGTCAGAACTGAGTTTTTACAGAGTAATCCAATATAATGGCTGTGTATATAAAATCGTGTCTCTTCGTGGCATAAACAACAAGTATTTATAGAGTTTATACAGAGCTGAGAGGTCGACCAGTGGAAGGGTCGATGCTCTCTAAAACATTAAATTGCAAGCAACATAAAGCATCTCCTTCAACAACTTCGTGCACTCAAAATAGAGGCCGATGCAACTGTTCAGATCTAAATGCGATGAGTTCCATAGCTGGAGGGCATGAGCAGGCACAAAACCCATGTTTCTAATTTGTCCATAGAAGCCTGCCGATATTGTAACTGCCAACTGCACTGCGCTCCGAGTGCTGGATCGAGTGCCGGAGGAAGGTCCGGATGGAGGACTGGATGCCAGATCGAGGACCACGAATTGCTCTCAATCCATCCACAATTTCAGGAAACGACGTCCATGGGACCTAATTGGGCATATTAGGCACAAAACCCATGTGTCGGATTTTTCTGATTCAACTTCATCCTCCCACAAATTGAGCTCGAAGTTCACTGCCTGGAAAAGGGCCAGATGGAGGACTGGACGAAGGACTGGATGGAGGGCTGGATCACGTTTTTGGCTTGTTGCAAGCAAACGAGAAATGTTAAGAAATCGTAATCACTCACTTGAAGATAAATTAGCATAAAATCATCACAAAACAACGATTACACATACCTCATGTTGTCCCATGGCAAATTGATGCACAAAACCTGATAATACAAGGGTTAAGACCCTTATTTATACAATATCAGTGACCAGAATTAGGTCAAAAAGGTCGACATGGCCAGTTACACATAATATCCAGTTTTTACATTAAATGTCATAATAAAACCCTAAATCAAGTTGTAAATATGACATCATGCCCTTTTAGGGTGATGTTAGGCCCTTTTAGGGCAACGTTGGCCTCTTGGAGCAAAATGTTAGGCCTCCTTGGGCCTTAGGATCCTGCCACACGTGCCACTTGGCACACAACTGCCTCCAAAGTATCCAAAAGGCTGGGTGACATCATGGGCCTTTCAAGGCCTACATCATGGTGGAAAGGGCAAGACTCCCTTGGGTCGAGGCTTGTCAGGTTTTCCTTGGTGGAACATCCTTCTCTCTCTCTGGTGCAAATCCATGATCTGTCTCTGCCCCTGGCTGGGGTCTCAAGTTTCAACATCCATTTGGTGGGCTTTTAGCCCTATGGAGGTCCGAACTAATCATCTCCCCATATGTACCTATCCATTGGGTGTGGCCCTGCAACATCAACAAGTACGCCCTCCATGGGCTCATAAGTCACAGGGATCATAGCAATGCCAATCACATCTAATCATCAAGTTATTTAAACATGTGCATGAAACTGCCTTTCCCGGACAAGTGCTCAAAGACGTTATGCTATTCTCCAAGCCAGGTTTGGAGGGGACGCTAGGATGTCCTATTGGGCTAATGCTCATTGGATGTGGGATGTTTTTGGGTGAAGTCAAATCAGGCCATGTAAGTGGATGAGGTGGTAAGGGATGTTTGGGCAATGGGTGTAGTGATAACACGGAAATGTATGGCTTACCTGTGGGTGCCTCTGAAGAGGGTGAGCTGCACCTTGTCATGGATGCAAATGTTTCCAAGCCCATTCATGCCTTTTATATTTTATTTTTATTTTCTTTTTCTTTCAAGAGACTAGTTAGGGGACACTGCCCTGGCGTGGTGACCAATGGTGACAATGTTACCCACAGGCATTTCATGGAAATGAGAAGGCTGGCTCGTGATGAGACCCCCTTTCTCTTGGTTATGCCACCAAGAGCCACTACCCTGACATGGTGACCAGCTGAATGGTAGTGTCATACCGCTACATGCCCATGGACCTAACAGGATGGCTCGTGATGAGTCCCCCTATCCTCCAACTAGGTCTTGTTTTATTATTTTTACGGGTCCCTCTGTTTCTTGCTGAGGAGCATTTTATTGCTTTCTCGGGGATCCCTGGGAGAAGCATCTGAAGGTTTCATTCTTTTGGCTTTTATCTTTTTCCAACTACTTTTACCCTTTGGGCCTTTAGCCCCTTCTTCCCACAAGGTACGGTATAACCCTTGGCTAGTTTGGCCAACCCAATGCCTGGACCAGTGTATGGGATGGGTGAGCGGGAGAAAAGATGAAAAGTAGTAACTATGGTGGGAACGGACGATAACCTTTCATGAATCCCCCCAGTGGAAACTCAAACCCTATGGGAACCAACTTACTAGGGCATGTTGAAATAATGTAACTGCAAAGAGTATTCTATTTATTATTGATGTATTATTCATTAGATCAATCCCCTTTTGCGGATTGGTCAAATCCTAATTGTAATAGGCAGAATGAGAAGTTGGCCCCCAGATTAATTAAAGGTGGTTATAACCACCTAGATTGAGAAGTCGGCCCTGCCAGTGAAAAGTCACCTGCTAGATTGTATAAATAAAGAGGCTAGCACCTCATTTGTACACACACTCACTTGTTCGTCAGAGCACAAGTTTGGAGCTACAGTTGGAGAAGAAGAGAGAGAGAGAGAGGCGCATTCTTGGGAGAGGACTTTCTGTATTTGTTTGAGTTATCTCTTGGCATTGTATTGGCTATCTATATTAAGGAAGTTTTTGCTAGGTTTTCTCCCCCATGAGGGTTTCCCAGGATAAAAGGATGTGTCTCTTGTGATTGTGTATTTCTCAGTGATCCTATCTATGCTATTGTTATCTAGTGAAATGAAAAGGAACCTAACAACAACTTAAACCTTAACATGGTATCAGAGCTAAGCTGAAGAGAGCATCTTTCACAAGAGAAGGTGAAAAACGTCACTATTGCCGTACATGCAAATTAGGGCTTTTTGTTGGAGAAGTATTTCAGCCCCAAAACCATCTAGAAAAATGTACCCTTCCTCAAGGATCACTTTGGCATCCTCAGTGCAACTTTTCAGTGGCTAGATCTCCCGGAAAGTGAAACCCTAGTTTTCACAAAGTACCAGAAGTACTAGAAAACCAAAGTACCAGAAGTACCAGAAAACCAGAAGCACCAGTCTAGAAATCCGCAGAACAAGTTTGGAGGGGTAAAAGTTGGATTTTCTGAAATCTAACCACACCAGGCTATTCGCCTCAGCCAAGTGCACCTCCTGGTAAGTTCATAATTTAATTTTGAGCATTTTCATTTTTGGTCATTTTCCTAGCCCTAGGTAAAAGATGTTTGCAAGCACTAAGCTTGTTGACAAGCTGGAAGGTGTGCAAAACTTCCGTGCCTGGAAGTATAGGATTGGTCTTATTCTTGAAGAGAATGACCTAGCAAGATTCGTCAAAGAAGAAGTACCAGAACCCGCCAATGCTGCAGATAAAGCAAAACACCACAAGGACATAATTAGGGCCAAAAGAATCATTGCGGATTCGATCAAAGATCACTTGATTCCTCAAGTGTCATCAAAGAAGACTCCGAAAGAAATGTTTGATGCCCTAACCAGACTATATGAAGGAAAGAACATAAACCAGAAGATGAATCTAAGAACTCAACTCAAGAATACAAGGATGCAGAGAGGAGAWTCAATCCAAGAATATTTCTCCAGAATATCTCAATTCAAAGAACAACTAGAAGCGATCAGAGATGCTATAGACGAAGACRAACATATAATGATGGCCCTTAATGGTCTCTCAAGACCTTGGGATRCATTCATCCAAACCATTTGTGCAAGAAAGGAGAAACTACTATTTGACAGTATGTGGGAAGAATGCAWTCAAGAAGAATCAAGAGTAGCTAACCGGGAAGCTTTMCTTTCAAGAGACGAAGATCAAGTCCTAGCTACTCACAYTAAAGGAGGAAGAAAGAAGTCYTACTTCTAGAAAGAAACTCATAAAGAGTCTCACCCCCAAAACAAATTCAGTCATAAAGAATCTCAGCCAAAGAGATTCTAGAAGAAAGGACAAAGAAAGGAAAGAGATTACTCATCTGTCCAATGCTACCATTGTGACAAGATGGGACATATTGTGAGACATTGTCCAGATAGATGAGCAGAATACAAGAGGAAAAACAAGAGGCACCATGCCCATGCAGTTGAAGATGAAGAGCCACCCGCAAAGATGTTAAGAGAACGAATTAAAGACCATGTCTTAATCTCATCCCTCTCAGGATCGGTAACACCTGGAGAGGACACTTGGCTTATTGATAACGGTGATTCCAAGCACATGACAGGTCAAAGAGATGTTCTCGCTTGCCTTTCAGAAAATAAGTTTTCTTAGAAAGTTACACTTGGAGATGATTATCAATACTCTATCAAGGGAGTGGGAGAATCAAACTACAAGCTTAATTCAGGGACTCCAATGAAGATGAAGGACGTACTCTATGTACCAGGTTTGATAAAGAACCTACTCTCCATATCAGCTTTAGAAAAGAAAGGCTTCAGAATTGCCTTTATAGATGGAGAAGTTCTTATGTGGGCTAAAGGAGAAACCATGAAAGAAGCAATCATCATTGGAAAAGAAGAAGGTGGCTTGTATAAACTAAAGGGTCACTCAAAAGCAGCCATGACCCATGCCATTGAGAATCCATGTGAACTTTGGCATAGAAGATTAGCACACATCAACTACAAGGCATTACCCTATGTATGCAAGGCATCACAGGTCTACCGGAACTCAAGGTTGACCATGAAGGTGTGTGCGATGGATGTGCACAAGGGAGGAACATCAAGAACCCTTTTCCAATGTGAGACATCAAAGTAGAAGGAGTACTAGAACTCATTCACTCAGATGTGTGTGGCCCAATGCCATCATCCTCCATCAGTGGGTATGTATACTATGTATCTTTTATTGATGATTATTTTCGTAAAACCTGGGTTTACTTTTTGAAATCAAAAGATGAAGTGTTCAGTAAATTCAAGGAATTCAAAGCCTTGATAGAGAATCTTTTTGAAAGAAAGATCAAGATACTCAGGTTGAATAATGGAGGAGAATACACCTCAAAAGAGTTTGTAAACTATTGCAAAGAGGTTGGGATCAAGAGGGAGCTCACCACTCCCTACAATCCTCAACAAAATGGTGTAGCAGAAAGAAAGAACCAAACTATAATGGAAGCAGTAAAGACCATGATCCATGATCAAGATCTTCCAATGTGCTTATGGGCAGAAGCAACAAAAACAACAGTATATGTACAAAACCGATTGTCCCATAGTGCACTTGGGTTCAAGACCTCGGAAGAGATGTTCTTCAGAAAGAAGCCAGAAGTAAGCCATCTCAAAATATTTGGCTGCCCAGTATTTGTACATATTCCGAAAGAGAAGAGAAACAAGCTGGACCCTTCAGGAAAGAAGGGAATATTTGTTGGATACTGTGATGTCTCCAAGGCCTTCAGGGTTTATATACCAAGTCACCATCATATTGAGATTAGCAGGGATGTGACCTTTGATGAAGATGCAGCACTCAAGAAATCCAGAAGATGCCAGCTTGAAGAAGTATATGAAGAGGAACCTGTAGCTACCAGAGTTGCAGTGAGGGAAGTTCTGAGAATTGCAGAACCAGTGAGGGAAGTCATAGCTTCCCCAGATAAGGAAATTCTAGAAGATCATGACATAGTAGAATTTCAAGAACCCCCTTAGATGACGATCTCCCATAAGAGAAAACCTGCTCGGGCTAGGGAGCTTATTCAAGATGGAGAGAAGTATGGTGTTCCCGAAGGAACCACGAGACAAGTGAAGAGACCTAAGCCATTCTCCAGTTATATGGCTATGATGTGTGATCTCCTACAGAAGGAGCCTACCTGCTTTGAAGAAGCCATTCAAAAGTAAGAATGGGCAGATGCCATGACAGAAGAATACCAATCAATAATAAAGAATGATGTATGGGAAATAGTTCCCAGACCGAAGAGCAAGGATGCAGTATCTTCCAAATGGCTTTTCAAAATAAAACATGCCGCTGATGGAAGTATTGAGAAGTATAGAGCAAGGCTTGCCGCTCGTGGATTTTCTCAAAAGGAAGGCATTGACAATGAAGATACTTTCGCTCCTGTAGCCAGATACACTTCGATCAGAACCATCATAGCCCTTGCAGCTAAGATGAAGTGGAAGTTACACCAGATGGACGTAAAGAAAGCCTTCCTAAATGGTGTCATCGAAGAAGTGTATATAGAAAAACCTCAAGGATTTGAAGTTGAAGACAGGAAGACTCATGTATGCAAGTTGAAGAAGGCTCTGTACGGGTTGAAGCAAGTTCCTAGAGCTTGGTATGGAAGGATAGACGGTTTTCTGACGAGCTTGGGCTTTACCAAGAGTAAAGCTGATTCTAACCTCTACTTCAAGGTTATGAATGATGAGATGGTGATATTGCTGCTATATGTGGATGACTTATTCTTAACTGGAGAAGAAAAGATTATCACGGAATGTAAGAAGAAGCTCGCCTTAGAATTTGAGATGAAAGACCTTGGCCTAATGCATTATTTCTTAGGTCTTGAGGTATGGCAGAGCCCAGAGAGAATCTTCCTTAACCAAGGGAAGTATGCAGTTGAAATCCTAAAGAGATTTGATATGTTGGAGTGCAAGTCCATGAATACACCCATGGAAACAAAGCTGAAGCTTCTGGTCGACACTTCGTCAGAATTGATTGATGTCACGCTGTATAGACAGATCATTGGATCGCTGATGTATCTGACGAACACCAGACCATATATCTGTTTTGTCGTGAACACCTTGAGTCAGTTTCTGGTAGAACCCAGACATGTTCACCTAGTTGCTGCAAAACAAGTGATGAGGTACCTTAAGGGTACATTAGATTATGGTCTCAGTTATGATGGAGATCATAATTTCACACTGAGTGGGTACACTGATTCAGATTGGGCTAGAAGTGTCTCTGACAGAAAGAGCACTTCAGGATGTTGTTTGGGATCAGCCATGATCTCATGGCAGAGTAGGAAGCAATCAAGCATTGCTCTCAGTACAATGGAAGCATAATACATTGCTGCGTGTTCTGCCAGTTGTGAAGCCATATGGCTTCGTAAGTTGTTGACTGGTCTATTCGACCTAGAAATGGAAGCAACCGTGATCCTATGTGATAACCGGAGCTGTATAAAGATGACATAGAATCCTGTATTTCATGACAAGTTGAAACACATAGAGATCCGATACCATTACATTCGTGACATGGTGCAGAGAGGAGCCATAAAGATCCAATATGTTAGCATGGATGAACAGGTTGCTGATGTGTTGACCAAGCCTCTATCTCGTGTAAAGTTTGAGCACTTTCGAGATAAGCTTGGTATAGTCTGAAAGGACCTCCCTTGATAGGGGGAGTAGTGTTGTGTTGTGATTCCATCTTAATTGTTGTTTTGAGATTCCAACTTAATTGCTGTGTTGTGATTCCAGCTTAATTGCTGTGTTGAGATTCCAGCTTAATTGCCGTGTTGTGATTCCAAATTAATTGCTGTGTTGTGATTCCAGCTTAATTGTTGTGTTGTGATTCCATCTTAATTGCTGTGTAGTGTGTCAGCCTCGTGCTGTGATGATGTGGCCAACCTCGTGCTGTGATGATGATGTATTAGTTTTATACTAATCCATATTGATGCAGATGATGATTTCATTCCATTGTGAATGACGATGTTGGTGATGGGAAAAACTTTCGATGATTTATAGATATGCCAGTCAGTGTTCCAAGATGTTGTTGATGATGCTGTCCTCTCTCTTGCCTGATGTTGTTGTAGAATACCCTTCTTGTTAAGGGGGTGTTGAAATAATGTAACTGCAAAGAGTATTCTATTTATTATTGATGTATTATTCATTAGATCAATCCCCTTTTGCAGATTGATCATGTCGGGTATTGTAAATGACTAAATCCCCTTTTGCAGATTGGTCTAATCCTAATTGTAATAGGCAGAATGAGAAGTTGGCCTTCAGATTAATTAAAGGTGGTTATAACCACCCAGATTGAGAAGTCGGCCCTGCTAGTGAAAAGTCACCTGCCAGATTGTATAAATAAAGAGGCTAGCACCTCATTTGTACACACACTCACTTGTTCATCAGAGCGCAAGTTTGGAGCTGCAGTTGGAGAAGAAGAGAGAGAGAGAGGGGCGCATTCTTGGGAGAGGACTTTCTGTATTTGTTTGAGTTATCTCTTGGCATTGTATTGGCTATCTATATTAAGGAAGTTTTTGCTGGTTTTTGTCCCCCATGAGGGTTTCCCAGGATAAATGATGTGTCTCTTGTGATTGTGTATTTCTCAGTGATCCTATCTATGCTATTGTTATCTAGTGAAATGAAAAGAAACCTAACAACAACTTAAACCTTAACAGGGCATCCTGT
>ML833339.1:80151-92094 GCA_009831015.1 Picea engelmannii
ATTAAATTTTAAATAATTTAATTAATTAAAAAAAAACTATTCTAGACTCGACGGAATTCCGCGAAACTTCAGACACTGCCTGGCATGGTCATTTACAATATTCCTAAAAGGTTACCGAGTGAATGAGACCACCAGAGCGCCTTTCACCACTTTGGAGGAAGCCTGTGGAGGGAAAAACTCAAGGGAAGTCGGCCAGGAGCTTGTCTGGTCGACAACCTGAGGATAAAAAACCCTCGATGAAAGGAACTCCCCTGATGACACATCCAAGGAACCTGACCTAACTATGATCCATGCAGACATTATTACATTATAGACCCACGCAGGGGTGCGGAAATCCCGTTTACGAAAATTTAAGTGCTGGGGTGTCAGATACCCAGTAGAACCATCTCTGTCTTCAACATAGATAATCTTCATGATACATGAGTTGACCCCTGTGCTGAATAGGCGGTCAACAGGCCCTCCAGGGCCATGCTCAAGTCAATCAGGCTCGCGGTACTCCATGTCAAGGACCTGTGGGCCTCGAGACATAATCTCCTTAGTTATCCCTAGGCTAGGGGATAACAGGACACTTCACCATTTGCGCCACCAACCTATCCACCATGTGTGCTAGTGTTATGGGCCTCATAGGACAACGCTAAAGGTGTACTAGATGCTGTTGTGCCGTCATCCTCAATTTTAGAAGCACCAAATCTTCCGAAACTAGTACCTTTTTCCTTGGCACCTTCACCTTCTTGTCCACTGATACTTGGGGTTTATACCACTTAGGATATTTGATGGTACAAAAATCCTCAATGACATGGCTGCATGAAATGCCTCACTGAGCACATATATTCCCTCAAACAATCTGTAAACTCCTCATCTTTCTCTTGTTGTTTTGTTTGCTGCCCCTTTTAACCACTAGCTCCATTGTTCCCTGCATTGTTTTGATGGCTTGCCATAGTCAAGCTTGTATACACTCCCAAGCTGGGAGGATCACAAGCTTTGATACCACTATAATATTCTCACTTGGATTTTCTTCTTAGTTTCTCCATAGGGATATTTCTTCAAATAATTTGTATACAAGCAATTTATGCAACAATAAAGTGATAATTGACACTACAGTCTATAGTACACTATTATAACAGTAAGGAAACGCCACCAAACTGATCCCTTTTATTACTAATTCAAATGGAATGAATACAACAACAATAAGATTTACATCACTTATATAAACTGATAGATATGACCTCCTAGGTTTCTCTCATCTCTCTCTTTTTAATAATTAATAATTAATATTTATAGCTGCACCTCTTCTCTTCTTAAACCCGATCTTTGTGTCCTGAAGATGGATCTTGTTTTGGATTCGAAACATCAACAAACAACAAATAATACTGTGGATATTCTGATTCCATCTGAAGATATGACCTCATGAACAACACTAATACAGGTCTAATACGCTGAGAATAAATAATTGTTATACGTTACTGCTTCAATTTCTGAATTGAATATGGAAATTCTGTGAGATAAAATCGTTGATATGGAACTTCCGTGAGATAAAATCGTCGTCTTTCCTCAAGCAACAGGTCTATCCACATAAGAAATAAGTACAACAATAGACAAATCGATTTATGGCAGTGATTATGCCTCCAAACAACAATGAACTCACTCCTCTGCTGTAACAATGCGCCAAACACTCTAATAAGTCATCCCCAAGCCAAGAATTCGGTCCCAACAACAGTAAGAGTTTACTCAGCAATAGAGTTCGGCACAATGCAAGTGAACTCGATCCTTCTCTATGGAAAAACGACCCCAATACTGTAGGAATCGGCCCCTCATCTGGGAAAGAAAGGATATCCACAAATAAATCGACCCCCAACTAAGAAAGAAGTTGTCCACAATACCAAAAATGCAGCCACTTACATAAAATCACCCTTCTCTCATTTAGATGACCTTTGCAAATAAAAACTCAGCCGCCAAGAGATAAAACCTAGCCACACATGAAGAAACTTAGCCACTAAAAGATAAACTCATTTGCAAATGAAGCACAATGAGGAAATTTGGATGATCTCTTCCCTTCGACTAGCTAGGGTGGATGGTCTCACCATTGAAACCAATCTCAAACCTCTCTAGTGTTTTTTGTCCCAAGAGTCCAAAGCTACAAGAGCTCTCTCAATTTCGTTTTTGGAAAATAACAATTGCATAATGAGAGAGGGCGCCCCTCATTCGCCTTTTATTCTCTCGTTGACCCTTTTTATGCTCCTTTTACTCTTTTAATAAATTAAAGTGACTTTATCAACTCAATAGTCACTTAGGTGCCTTTTTACCCGATTACTCAATGTCACCTTTTAAAAATATTATTTTCTCGCTCTGATGACATTAAATAATTAATTAATTCCCTTTTTAATGTTAGAAAGTGATTAATTGGCTTTTAAGACATTCCCGGATGCCGAAAGTCCCATTCTCATCATCCCAACTTTTAAATATTTTTGTCCCGGTTCCAACAAGCTATTACACTTAGTCGTCCTCTTAGATTATATGGTCCAAATAACACCTTTAGTGCATTAATTAAATTATGCCCAATAATAGCCACGTTGACCACCTATTCAACTAGGGGGTCAACTCCATGTACCATGAAGATATGCATCATCAGATGCTAACAAGTCAGAGACTTTTTGGTTCTATAGGGTAATTTTTGCTCCCAACACATATTTTGTAAATGGAATTTCCGCTCCCCTGCGTGGGATAATAATGTAATAGGTCTACATGGATCATAGTTAGGTCAGTTACCTTAGGATTTCTTCATTAGGAGAGTTCCTTTCACTAAGTGTTTTTTATCCTTAGGTTATTAATTTGGCCTAACCAGCCTTATTAATTTCCCGTGAGTTTTTCAATCCCATTATTAATAAATCCTCCAAAGTGGTGAAAGGCATCCTAATGGATTCATTCTCTGGTGGCTATTGTTTAGGAATGATGTAAATGACCATGTAAGACAGCGCAAAAAGTTTTGCGGAATTCCGTAGAGTCTAGATAGGTTTTTTTTAATTAATTAAAATTTCTTAAGGTTGGAAATTTAATTAATTAATTAATTAATTTTTGATAAATATTGTAAAAACTAGATCCTTGGGCTTTTGATAGGGGTATTTGTGCTCAAAAGAAATTGAATGACACCCCCTACACCCTTGGACCAAGTTTCAGCTCAGTCGGACAACTTTTGCTAGGTGTTAGTCCATAAGGAGTCTTAGTCAGAATAAAAACAATTTTAATTGCTAACCCATGACATGGGAAAAATGTCAATTTTGTAATTATTGAGTAAATGGAGTAAAGTAAAGGTGAATAATGATGAGAGAGACATATCCTAACCTACCCAACCCCTTTCCCAACCTTTACACACCCCCTTAACTCACACTCTCATCTAAACCCTCATGCCCCTTTTGGGATTTGCGCCCCCCTTCTATGTGAAAGTTAGTAACTTGTTTTAAAACAAGTCGTCGGCCCCTCCCTCATGAGGTGCGCCCTTCTTAGCCTCCCACTTCACTTTGCAGTGTGTCCCACACACTCAAACACACTCCACCCAAGAGAGCTCACGCCCCTCATGGGGATTTGCACCCTGTCTCTTGGAAAAAGGGGAAACATCTTGCAAAAAGGTGGAAGTTTGTTTTAAAGCTAGGTGTGGGCCTTTCTCTTGGCCTATGTGCCCCTCTTAGCTTGCCACATCACCCTTGGAGTGTGTGCCACTCACTCCACCACATCCCTCTTTCTATTCCCATCAAAACCTAAAAGCCATGCGTCTTCCCTCCTTGAGCTTCATTTGTGGCTTGGATTTTGACACTTGGCAAAGATCCAAGAGGGGTCTCTTTGCCTCTCAAGCTATAAATGAGACCTTTCCCTCACTCATTTCACACCATTCTCTTGAGTATTGTTATGCTACCATTTTCTTACCATCTCCCTCTCTCTTTCATTGTTCATCTTGCTTTCATTCCATTTGTTCTTGAAGAGCTTGGAGCAACTTTGTTGCTACAATCTCTTCCTTTGGTAATAGAGGAACGCTTTGGAGGAATCGTGGAGTACGAGACTTTGTTTGGATGTTCCATGTTATTGTGAGGTGATCTTGTTCTGTTCTTTAAATATTATTGTGAAACATAGAGTAGTTTTGCTTGGGTAAATTTTGTTTACTTAGCTAGGTTTAGCAATAGTGTAGTTGTTGGACTATATGCCTTGTATTACTAATGATACTAACTTTGTTGTGTTATTAGTGCATGCAATCCATTATCTACTCTTGTCTCACGTTTTATTTGGAGTTTGCAGGTTATCTCAAAGAGCGTTGTTGGGATAGATTCAAGCAAGGATCTACCCTCATCACTTGTTGAAACTTCATAAGCTTTTCCATTTATCTTTCTGTTCTTATCACATTCTGATTTTGGTTGCTAACACTCATAGATAAGTCGTTTAAATACTTTAATTTTTTGGTTTTTATATGCGGAAAATTTCTGTTGCAAAACATAAATTTTCTTAACATTTTGTGAGTGTGTTGCAACATTTTAAGCAAGCAATAGCTTGCTGATTTTTGCAGGTTCTCTCCAGATCAAGGGTGCATGCTGCCTGTTTTTAGTCATAACACATCTCCAAAGGCCCCCCTTTCAAAGTGGTAACAAAATCTCTCTCTCTCTCTTCATATTTCTAAGGCATTGTAAGCAAGCCCAAAGGGGGTCTCCAAGTGGCTTGCCTTCTTGTTTAATTTCTGGTTTTCATTTTCAATTTTAGATTAGTTCTTTTCCTTTATTTTTCTAACCCCCATAGTATAGCTAGCTTAGTTGTGGATGTCTAATATGCACGCTAATGGTTAAAATGATCTAGATTAGATCTCACACATAACTAAAATGCTAGCTTAGGCCCGTGGAGGCATAAGATTTAATCTCTTGCTTTATTCTTTCTTTACTTGCATGCTCTCATTTCTAAAGCATTTATCTTTAACATTTGCAAGCAAACATGAGAATCTTAATAGTGTAAAGCTATCTTTTCATTTCGACATTCATTTCGAGTTCTATATGTGATTTACATGCAATAACTCAATAATCTAGAACTCCATTTTATGCTGCTTTAAAGTTTCGGTTTTGACCCTCTTGGACATTTTTGAGTAAGCAAAACACACCTAAAAACACTTAGTCCATAGGTTTAATAAATCAACTAGACTTAATAGGACACCTTTACCGACCCATCTTCGCCATTTCAAACGAGGACTAGAGGAAGCAACGGAAAGATGATAGGCCAGGGATGGTCTCGTGGCGTGGAGCGTCCTTTTCCGGGAGTACTCTTTTTCTTGTGCTGACCTGTGGAGCTAGGGTAGGCCTCGTTGGCATACTTCTTGAGCACCCAACAGTTACTTGGTAAAAGCGGGGGGAGTATTGGGTTGACACTTAGATAGGATTGAATCTCACTTAACAACTTTTAATCAATCCTTAATATACAACTTTTGGGCAATCTATTGATGATCTACATTTTCACTTGCAAGCACGTTCATTTCATATTTACGTTTACATGTAAGCATTTTTTTGTGGATTAATTGTCTAAGTTGTTATATCTGTGTTTCGAAACACTTTCATTTTCAAGTATCTTTTGTTTAAGTGGTGTTCATATTTGTGGTGTGATCCCTCAAGAAGTTGCGCATCCTCTTGGAGGCACTGTCTTGTTGGGTCTTGAGTGATTTTTTGTATACGTCATTGAGAGCAATCCAATAGGGTAGTGCATCCCTTTTTAAGGAGACACTCTATTGTGAGCATGCTAGGCTTGTTGTGTTGATGGTTGTCTCATCTTGATTATCTTTAATTCCTGCACATACAAGCAATTTGTTAGTTAGTATTTGTATATCTTGTATCCATTTTATCTAGTTTAGTCTAACTTTCTGTAATATTAGATATTCTTTCTTGTAGCTTTGTATCTAGCGTGTATTTTGTTGTAATATTTGTATTCTTTGTAAATCTCGTGTAATTAATCTCCCTTTAATTTAGTTGACCCCTTGCCCAATCTTAGGCACTAGTCTTAGTTGTCCTAGGAAAAGGTTTGTTGTTCATGCTAATTGTTGCATCTTGCATTTGTTGTTTTACATCATAGGCTAGCTTTTCCCCCAACCATTTAACTAATTGAAACCCACTCCTAGAACTTAAATTCTAAATCTCATCTAGAAACTAGGGTCTACCCCCCTTGGCTTCCCTAGGAGTGAGCCTAGACGGAAGAGGTTCAAGTCAAAGTGACAATGTGGGCTTTGAACCTAGGCATTATGCCTCCAAGGACACATTAAGTGAGCAGGACTTAGCTCACGTTTGCAAGTGTGTATAAGGATGACAACAAGCCCAAAGTTATAGGAATCGTCAGAATGCCATGAACCAAGAGCGAACTGTACGGAAGTGATCCCAATGATGAAATATGATAAATGGACTAGGATGTGCCTCATATAATTCCCCCAAACCGCTCGAGCTCACTGTTAACCTCAGTTTACCCCTCTGGTCAGGCTGGCATAAATCCAAAAGGTCGCCTTCAACTACAGAGTAGGGGAGTCCAAAAATGGGGATATTACAATGACAATGACCTCCTTATTCCATTTCAGGTTGGTCATATTACAACAAGTTGTCTATGAAATTCAAAGACTTTTTATCTGACTTTATAAAGTACTCATTCCTATGAATTTTGACTCATGGACTCCGACATACAATCAACTCAAATAAGTCGAGGGTGTCGGGTTCAACTAAGAATGCACCCAAAAGATTACAACGTAATTCAACTTGATTTGATTTGACACTTACAAAAAACTATTGTAAGTTATAGTTGAGCTTGATTACTTACAAAAAATACTATTTGCAAGTTTATAATGAATGTCGACTTCAAAGTTGAATTTATCTTCAAATTTGATGATGCTTTGACTTGACATCACATCCAATTATCCTTTCATTACAAGCTTGATTTGTGCATTGTTGATATGGTTGATGACTTGATTACTTGAAAATGCATGGCAACTGCTTGATTACTTGTGCTTGATTGTGCTTTAATTTTCCTTGATTTTATTAGCTAGTTGTGTACTCCATGTGTGTTGCATGAAATGATAGATTACCATTGTAGTGTCAAAACTAGACACAAAAAATGAGTAGCATTAAGAATCCTTGCACCACGCAAAATGAAGATCATAATCACACCTCACAATGCGCTGTAAGAAAGGATTATCGGGTCTTGGCCTTGACCCTCATATAGTTGTTTGAAAAAAGAGTGATTGAGCTTTGTACTTGGCTCTAATCAACTATTTGATAAATGTATTACAATTTCGCTTCTTTAAAGATTTCAAAATTTGACCTTCAAACTATGCTCTTGCCCCCTTGAAGTAATAAATTACTTCAATTATATCAATTTTAATTCTTCTCTTAACCCCCGTCCCCCCCAGCCCCCTTGAAGTTAAAACTTCAAATTACAACAATTTTAATTTTCTCCCCAAAAAATACTATAATATCGCTTTCTCTACCGTATGTCTCCCAAAGAAACTATTATATAGAGCATGAAATTTCCTTTTAGTTTACAATATGTTTCAAAGTTTGATACTTATCACTAAAAGAAAATAAAAAATATAATTTCATACTACTTTGCTCCCACCTATTTTTTAAAATATAGTATTTTTAAAAAATTCTAATTAATATGAAATACGAGCTATGCCATAAATATTCGACTGTGATGCCTCAAATTATGAGCCAACTGTAGTAATCTTGAATCCGATTTATTTTGAATTGGTGCTCGACAGTTGTGTTTGTAATGTTCCCAAGCCAATTTTTTCGCTTGGAACACTAACTGACCACTGATTTACTTGTTTGTATGTGTGTGTTTGCAGGTTGACCTCTTAAGTTTTGGACTTAGGGTTTATATTTAGTTATTAAGCACAGATCTGAAGATATACTCAATGGAAATGCAAGATCTAACCAGTACACAAGATATGAAACCAAATAACATAGATCTTGTTGAGTTTTGTACCTTGGGAGGTGTTCCCCATGTGCTTGTGACCTCCTTAGCACATGTGGGATGGACATTACACTTTGTACCTTGTACTTTCGTCTAATTTCACTTTGACTTTGTCTAAAGTGAAATTTAGTCATTTTTGGCCTAAAAGTGACTATTAATTCACAAGGGGGTGAATTAGGGACATAAAGTTGACATAGGAAACTTAACCCAAAGTGGGTTATTGATTTAGATATTTATGGGGAGATCTCAACCATTGATTAGATGGGAGATGAGATGATCTCCACCATTCATATCTTAGGTTTCCTTATGCATGTCAAAGAGGGGCGCAAAGGGTGAAGGAGACATTCATTCTTCTTTTGTTCATTGTGAGAGGAGCTCTTGGAGGATGAGGATGAGGTCAGTTTTGTGAGGATGCTTGAGCTTGGGCCCTAACTTTCATTGAGGGAGGCTACCAACTACTTGTCTTGTTTATTTAGGAGAGAGGTTCTACTTTTTTGGAGGGCACATTACCAGATTGGGGCGCATCAGTTGTAGGAGGGCTTCTAGCCGTCAGATTGCAGTGAGATCAATTGCAAAGGGAGGCCATTCAGTAGAGCTTCATTCTCGTGGAGGGGTTTCTAGATTTGAGCTCACAGTTTGCAGTTGGAGCAGTTTTAGTGGTTTTACCAACTTGTATGTGGGGCGCACCTTCCTGGGGCGCACTTGGTGACTTTGGGCTTGTATATCAGCTCAGTTTGGGCTGCTATTGTATCAGGTTCTATCATATATTGTATTTTCTGTATTCCATCTTCTTCTTTCCTCATATATACGTATATATCCCAAATTGGTTTCCCCCGGGGGGGGTTTATACAGGGTCACGTTGACCAAAAATACCCGTGTACAAAAATGCATGTGTTAGTCTCTTAGATCTGTTTATTTTCAGCTGTAAAGATCTATAGGTGTGTTATATTTATTTTGGTATGCATGTGCTAACATCTGGTCACTAAAACTATATGATAGAGCACCCAAAATCACAAGTATAACCGTAACAAATCAGCATAGTTCTTGGACTGTTGGCTGTTATAAAACAACAACAAATACTTCAGAAAACAATTGAAACTTAGAGCCTATCTGTGGTCAAAGACAGACCAAGAAGGAAAGCTTGATAGGACTTGAAAATCTTCAGATCTGACCTTTATTATTATGAAAAGCAAGAACCTGATACAAAGAGGATGCAAATCTGGAATAACATCAGATGGCTCCAATAGATAATTTATGAGCTGCTATAAAATGCTCTTGATAAGAAGATGCAAGCCTCCAAAGGTTGGATATACAACAAAGATCAATACAAGAAGAACCAGGGTCAAGTCCAACCCCCCCCCCCCNNNNCCCAACTGAAGGAGATCTCCAAATAGCACCAAACTTCACAGAAAGATAGATCGGGGCAAGTAGAAGCCCTCCCTAAAGTCTCAAGTCAAGATGCCAAGTTCTTCACCTCCAAATTGCTGAATCCCTGATCAAGGCTGCGCCCTCCTGAAGACTGTCAAGCTCAATATTTCGGCCCTGATGGAGGAAGCCTTCAAATACTCTGAAATTCTCTAGAAAGATAGATTTGGCCACCACAAGCTGCTAGGAGAAGTCTCAGGGCCAGATCTGAGGTACAACCCCTCCAAAATGAGTAGATTTGAATCACAGTTGCGCCCGCGGCCCACCTCCTCTCAAAAACGTCCCAAAGCTCCAGATAATAATATAGCAAGAGTAACCCTCTCAAAATGCTCCAGATCTGATGGACAAGGCCCTACAAGAAATACCCAGGTGCTAGAATGTCAATAAGCTCTGCCAATAACCTGGATCGAACTACTCTCCAAAGAATGATGCGCCCCTAGCTAGAAAGCCCTCAAAGGGTAGGACCTGTTTCTTTCCTGAATAGATGATGGTACCTGTGAATGCTGTAGAATGGTGTGGGTGGAGTATTTCATCCTCGAGACCAAGCTTGGAACAAGGTGAGTGGAATCTTTCACCACTGAGTTGTTCTCTAGGGTTTGTATTCTCAAAACCCTCAAAACAGTGTGCTCAAGGGCCCAATAGCCAAATGCAATATAATCCAAGATGAATGAGAGGTGTGCCCTAGGCTTTCCTTTATACCTCTTTCTATTCCTCTGTCGAGTTAAGTTAACCCTTAGGTTCAATTCCTAACTCAACCTCAAGCGCTCTATTCCTTCAGTGAGTTATTTTTACCTTTTTAAGTCAACTTTAAATTATAACATTGGGTTTAGCTGACTTTTCCCCATGCTGCATGAGACTATAGTCTAGTGGGGATGACTAGACTACTGAGTCTCTCCAAACCTCTTCATCAATAGGTGGGGGACATTATAGTCTCCCTTGCTAGAAATTGCTTGCCCACAAGCAATTCTGAGCCGGTCTCCTATAACACCTGTTCACTCTCCCACGTGGCATCCTCAATAGGCAGATCCTTCCACTTGACTAAGTATTCCCTGATACTTATTCTCCGAAGTGTCTTCTCCCGAACCTTCAGTATTTCCTCCGGTATTAGTATCAACTGTCCCTCTTCATCTAAGGGTGGCAGTACCTCAAGTGGCGTGATGTGTTGGCCAATGGCTCTCTTCAAGCAGGACACATGGAAGACATTGTGAATTTTGCTGCCCTGTGGAAGTTCAAGCTCATAAGCCACGACCCCTACCTTCCTGCTGATCCTGTAAGGTCCAAAAAACCGGGGTTGGAGCTTTTCTGCTCCGCTTCTTTTGATAGAAGCCTGCATGTATGGTTGGAGCCTTAAGTAGACCAAGTCACCAACCTCAAATGTGCGCTCTACCCTGTGCTTGTTCGCCTGGACCTTCTGCTGATTCTATGCCCGCTGAAGATCATCCTTCAATTCCCTGAGTATGTCTTGGCTCTTCTGTACCCAATCCTCTACCATCGAAGCTCTGCTATCACCAAAGGCAATCTCTACAAAGGAGAGAGGGTCATAATTGTACAAAGCCTTGAATGGAGTCATACCAATGGACATGTGATAAGTGGTGTTGTAACAGTATTCCCCCAGGTGTAGCCACTTAACCCATGCTTTCTGCTCCCCTGCTACGTAATTCTTGAGGTAGCCTTCCACCCACTTGTTAACTATTTTGGTCTGCCCATCAGTCTGAGGGTGGTAGTTGGTGCTAGGGGTCAAGGCCGTACCAACCAACCTGAATAGCTCCTGCCAAAAAGTGCTAATAAATCAGTTGTCCCTGTCACTAAGAATGATCTTCTGCAATCTGTGCAACCTGAAGACCTCCCTGAAGAACAAGTCTGCAACTTGTGCTGCGTTGAAATCTGTGGCAATGGAGAAGAAATGTGCAAATTTAGTTAACCTGTCCACCACCACGAAAATGCAGGCTTTCCCTTGTGCCCTTGGCAACCCTGTGATGAAGTCCATGTAGATACTTTCCCATTTGTGCTTTGGAATGGGTAAAGGTTGTAACAATACTGCGGGATGGGTATGCTCATCCTTGTTCTCTTGGCAAGTAGTGCATTCTTTGATATGTCTCACTACATCTTCTTTGAGTCCCCTCCATGAAAATCGTTCTCTCACCTGTCTATATGTTTTGACAATTCCTTGGTGCCCTGCCATCGGTGAATCATGACATGCCTGTAGTATCTTGGCCTTGAAGGCCGACTCAGGAACCAAGAAAATTCGGCCCTTGTAGTAGATGATGTCATCTATGACTTTGAAGTTGTCATCCTGTATTTGCCCATCCATCAACTGACAAGCAAACTAGTTCTTGGAGTATTCTACCAAAAGGTGGGCCTTCCAGTCAACTGATATATCTGTCATGGCATAAACTAATGGCCTCTGGGATAATGCATCGACAACTATGTTGTTCTTCCCTTTGACAAATTCAATGTCAAAATCATAGGCTTGTATCTTGCTGACCCACTTCTGTTGCCTCTCATTTAAGTCCTTCTGTTCCAAGAAATACTTAAGGCTATTGTGAT